>MU251402.1:0-73238 GCA_019669835.1 Amylocarpus encephaloides | reverse complement strand
CCTCCCCCCCCCCCCCCCCGCCCCCCCCCCCCCCCCCCCCCCCCCCCCCCCCCCCCCCCCCCCCCCCCCCCCCCCCCCCGCCCCCCCCCCCCCCCCCCCTGCATTATGTATCTTCATCGACGCTGTAAAACCATTCATACTTCTGCTGAAATGGCATCCTTTAGACGTGACGAACGATGGACTAGTGTCTGAATACTGAGGAACCATGCCATACTAAAAAGCCAGAACATTCCTCGGAACGCTATTCTTCGGCCATGCTGATATCGTCTCAACTCGGTAGTGGTAGAAATCTACCAATACCATCGTTTCTGCTATTTCAGTCTCAAGCTGGTAGTGGTCGAAATCTACCAACGCCACCGTTTTTGCTATCTCGGTGCCCAGGCGGCCGAGGGGGAATCCCCCTACTTCGGACCCAAATTGGCAGTGGTAGAAATGAACTAACACCACCATTCTTGCTATTTAGGTCCCAAGGTGGCCGCGGGAGAAATCCCCCAAGACTCCCTGGCGTACGTTTTGGTCCGAGCTTGTTCCCGATATACCGGCACTAGAAATTTCATTTCCCAGTCACTCCAGGGACCTTGGAGAAACGCTTCCCAAGTAGGGTCCCTATTCTCAAGACCCTGAAGCGTCCTGCGAACCATCCCACTAGTAGAAATCCACTGACGACCGGGAGGTTTCCGGGAATCTCGCACGTGAACATGCACAGGTACTGTAGATTTCTACCAGGGCTGCAGAACGAGGAGCCCGACTGATAAGACAGCCGCATCCTGGCTTCATGTGCCAGATCCGCAGATTTCTAGCAGGATGAGGATCACACGAATCACTTGACCGCAAGCCTTCCCGTCACATAACCACCGAGATGACTGATGACCAATGTGAACCAACATCCTAGAAATGAAATAGCGTAAGGTGAGAGAGCAACACACCAAAGACAACCAGCCCGGAAGCTCCCAGAAAATATATCCACTCCGTTTTCACGTGCTCTTCTACTAAACGAGACCAATGAAACCAAGGGATTCCAGAGAAGCACCTGCGATTCTAGTACGGTTTCTGCGGGCATTCTGAACGGAGGATTGTTGGGTGCGAGGTGGCGAGAGGTGGGAAGATAGTGTATCACCGTATGACGAGGAAGAACGATGGGCAGTTCCATGGTGACTCGAATGGGACCCTCCCCTAGAAAGGGATCCCCAGAAAGGGGATGAGAAACGTCGAAAGTCGATCATTAGGAAACCGAAAGTCGTTGCTTACAATAGGAAAAGGCGAGCCTCCGTCGCTACGACGATTAGCCGGGGGGGCGCGCTAGCGAGGGGGAGCACGTGATTAATTCTCGGGCCAGAGACTGCTCAACACAGCGTCTAACCCGACAGCCTCAACACCACCACGCGTACGTCATAATTCCATAAAATTGGCTTTAAAAAGAACTTTCGCCTTGGAATTTTTCGCTTATTCGAGGAAAAGACTGCGAGCGAGGAGAATGAATCGAGAGCCTCCAGAAAGCCATCTCCGAACCAAACGACCCGGATCGAATCGAATCCGAGCTTTAATCCGAGTCTATGTCTCGGTCGCTGCCTCCGTCTCATGCCCGGCTCGCCTCGTGGTGTGAGCTGTCGCGAAGGGTTGGGTGGTTCCTTTTTGGAAATGGCCAGTTCGACCTTCGTCGTCCCCGTTTTGCGGCGTGGTGCCGCGGACTTCGCGGGTTCACAAACCCCGATCTTTAGGTTGTCTGTGTTACATACATATAAAGACGGAGTACGTATGGTTGTATACGAATAGGCCGCCTCATCACCGGCCACTCCCCACCGGCTCCGAGCCTCCGATGCGCCGATGGCTCTCCGCGCTACCGTACCGTACCGTCCAGTCCTCGCAATGACCGACGCCGACCTCGACGGGACGCGGCACCCAATCTCCTGGCCCCCTGCGCAGCACAGGACGAATCCGCCTTCAGGGCTGCAGAATCGCCAATTTGGGATACGGGGGGCTGATCTGGAGGCGAGAAAGAAGGGGGTGAAGGCGCACTCCATATGTATAGAGGCTGAATTCCCTCGAAGCAGGTTTTGGATTTTTTTTGGAGGGGATTTTCTGTCTCGGGGTTTTCTGGACGTTCATTTGGAGATTCTTTGCTTGCGAAAGACAATTGAACGACGGCTGAGAAGAGGGTTACCGCATATCAGGTTATATATCTTTTGTTTCTATTTCTGGACACGACAGCGACAGCGACAGCGACAACGACCACGCCAACGAGGCATTGCGAGCCTTTCGATAGTTGAGATTCGACGCCGTCTTCTTCGCCGCGTCAATTCCCTCGCGGCTCAATTCGAGCAAGGAATTCTATCCCGGCTCGTCTATTTACTTCGCGACTCGCATCAATCGAGACACCTGAATTATCGCCAACCCATCCCAAGTTTCCACGACTTCGCATCGCGCACCCCACAGCCTCGGTTTCCCTACGCCAAACACCACCATCTTCAACCTCGCGATTCCTCTTCCAAACCCCAACGCCGCGCCGACTTACCAACACCGCGAACATGTCTCCCAGACCCTCCGCCAGAACCACCGCCCTCGGAAGCCCCTCCACATACACCCCTCTCACACCCACCCCTCCCAAACGCGAACGCCGCACCGCCTTCATCACCCTCCTCCTCTGCGCCGTCAGCTACGCCCTCTTCGTCAGCGTCGTGTTTTCGCTGAAAGAAATGCTCGTGGGCCGGAGCGGCGGCACGGCGCGAGCCTTGACGGAGGGCGTGGGGTATGAGGGGGTGGGTGCTGAGGGGTTTGGGAGGGGGAGGCGGATGTTTGTGAACATGGGACATTAGCGGAGGAGAAGGCCTGGCAGACCGTCAGAGGGAGCACGGGGACGAACAAGTCAACGACGAGACATGGGAGGTAGGAACGGCGGCGAGAGTCGCATTTGGCGCTGGCATTGGCATTGGCGCTGGCGTTTGGGGATATAGATATCAGGACAGGACCTCACACGGCGTTTTCCTTGTCGGCATCGGGATGGATGGATGGATAGATAGAGAGATAGATGGACACCGGAAGAGCGGCATTAGATCAAGACCTAGAAAGAAACATGACCGGAACGAACACCGCCCCTTCATTGTCCGTCCACGCCGGCATCCGTGACGTGACGCCCGACGCGAGTGTACGGTACGGCCCCGGCTCAGCAAGGCATCCGGCGAGAAGCCATCTCCCACGAGGACTCTCGACGTGGAGATGGGCGCGCTCAGAGACACCGGGTGGGTGGCCTGCGAGGATGCAGAACCCAAAGCACCTGGTAGGGGGGGAGGGAGGGGGGGGGGGATAATAAGGGAGACAGACGACCACGGGAGATGTCTGGAAGTGGCTACGAGAGTTCGGAAGACTCGTCCATGCTCTGGTATGGTTCATCCGTCTTCGTCTTCGCCAGAGCAAAAGCCGAGGTGGTGTGCGGCCAAGGATAATAGGCGTGAGGAGAGTGCGGTTATATTGGGTATCTCCATCTAGATGTGTTTGACTCCATGGGACAGCTTGCTTAAAGACCAAACACGCCGGGCGTATTATATCGAATCAAAACAGCGTTACTATTAACAAAAGGGGTATACCGAGGCAAAAACACCCCCTTCTATCCCAACCATCCCTGATCCACCCCATCTCTCCTACGAAACAACCCCCCTCGCCCTCCTCGCCTCCTCCTCCTTCTTCCTCTCCACCCTCGCCAGGAACTCCTGCCGTGACTTATACGCCCCCTTACTCTTCCCCGCAGCATCCAGCTCATCGGCAATCCCTTCCTGATCCACAAAGCCCGCCCAATCCATCGCGCTCTTCTCCACCGTATTCAGCTTCTTCCCTCCATCCTTCATACCCAGGACCTCGATCCCCTCTACGAGTTTGCGGATGCCGAAGTGTAGGTCGGTACGCGGGGGAAGGTCGACGATGGGTTCGAAGATGCTGCGACGGGCTTTCTTGGGGGGGCGTTTGGGCTTGAAGGGGGTGTCGGAGGGAGGTTCTGAGACAGAGGGAGATGGAGGGGGCTGGGAGGCGAGAAAGAGCTTGCCTTCTGCGGAGTTGCGGGGGACGAGCTTTTGTTCGATGTGGACTTTGCCCGCGAATGTGTAGGTGCGTTTGATCATTATCATGGAATCGGGGCCTTCGCTCACGGTGCTTGGAGAGCGGGAGGGATGTGCCTCTGGCCCCTTGACGGTGATAGTTGGGCTTTGGATGTCTTTCACTCTTGAGGTTTGAGGGGACGGAGGTGGTTGTGTTTTGCTGGCTGGCCTGAGAGGTTTCCCTGTGATCATATTCGCCCACATAGAGTCGACGTCGATGGTTGATTTAGAAGTATCTTGAAGGGTCACTTTCCTTTCCACTTTTCTGTTGCCATCTACTTTAGCAAATACACATCATAGAAAAGAGGCAGACATACTCAGCGGCCCTCATACTCCTCGTCTTCACCAGTCCGCCCTCTCCACCTTCATCATTCTCAACATCTCCCGCCTTTCCCTTCTTGTTCTTCCTCCTCTTCAGACCCCGTGTGATGATCGCCTCGTCACCGCTGTTCTCAATTCCTAGATCTTCAGCCTCTTCATCTGGCCCTCGTTTCCTCTTCCTCGGAGGGTTCGCTGTCACCTCGACTTCATTCGGTTCGGCCTCGTCATCGGAAGAATCATCATCACCCTTTGCAGGCCCTGCATCTTCAACAAAGTCGGAATCCTCTTCTGAGGCGTACTCTTCATCATCAAGTATGAGAGCTGGTGGCATGTTGAAAGAATATGGATAGTTGACGTTGACCCTCAAGCAACCTCGCCCGCGCAAACGAGGCTGACATTTTCAACACGTCGGCATTTACAAGATCCGTGATTAGATAATGATATAATGATACGTTGTACGCCGTACGAGGCTAGCCGGGCACCCCACCCCACCCCACCTAATCGCTTGAAATCGCTTGATGGTCAACCCCTATCTTGGCATTGGTAGGGGTGCAGAACAATTTTGTTGGAAATGATTGAGCCATACCTCCGTACAGTACGTACTGTATTCTTTATCAACCTTGGATTCCACCACGTAAAAGTTCCGAGCGGTGTGCACGCGGGCAATGTTCAATATCTGCACGACGCTGGATTCTGATTGTTTTGGGTCTTAGGGGTGTGTTTCCTCCAACCTTGATTATGTCAACGGCGGCTAAACGGGACCCCCCTTTTTTTATGAAAATTGCCCTGGACTTGGCGCTTCTTCTATTTCCCTGGAATTGGACAGCAACAAAGTTTAAAAGGTTGAATACTATGGGAGATAATCAACTTTGAGTCTTGTCTTATCGTTACGATGCCAAGGAATTCCACAAGTGCATGGCTTTTCTTAAGTACTACCATCGGAGGATGCTCCTGTCACTAGCAGGGTTTCGTATGGCGTCGTCTCGTACAAAGATCCGGGGTAAAGTAATCGCCCACCCGCCAATGATGTTCCATTCCGAAGAGCGAGAACGAGGAGGAATCTAGAATCCACTCTCATGGTTTAGTTGGCTTTTGGTTCGGTTGAAATGATTGGGGCAATTGATAAGACCTGTTTTCCCACGGCAAGAGTACGAATCTGAGTTGGTCTCGGGAGAGATGCTTGAGAGGGGATTATATCCGTACGTGTTCGATACCGAGTGGCGAACCAAGGGTAGTGTTCCGTGTCCTGCTGCGTTTTGGCCAGCTCGAGTCCTGGAATCAACTGGTAGGCTTTGCTTATGTGTGGAGCACTTGATCGCAATTCTTTGGCCGTTGTGTGTAAAGCATATAGTCGGTGAGGATAAAGTATTTCGGGAGAAAAAGAGATCAAACACCAAAACGGTCTTGAGGCTGTCGTTCTTGTACTCCGTCCCGGCTCAGATTCTACAGCGTTGTAATCTGGATGAAAGGCGCTGGCTTCCGGTAGACAATAATGTCATTGGTCAGTAGATCTGATCAGATCGCTAAGGGATTCGTCATGCCTGCGGGTGTTGAACTCTGTCTGCAAAGGAACCTCTCGGGATCTCTGATGGTCCGAGGAGAGTAAAAATACCCTAAAAATGTGCCCCTCAGTGCCCCAATGTCCTCGCCCCGAGCATACTTTCTACCACGGATGTCCAAGCAGCTGGAATCGATCTAGTCTCTCAGGCGTACAGTAGGGTTGCTTGCAATTCCTGTCCAGATGCAATTGGGTTGGTCCTCGTTGTGGACCGGGGTTGTGCCATTTCAGTCGCTTGTATATGATGGATCATATATAATGGATGATAGAACGGACACGACTCTCAGGAGCATGTTCGGAACTACGGCGCCAACAGCGTGGATTGTTGTGATTGTTTAGGCACCATCTATGATCTGGCCTGTTTGATTTGGTGCGACGACACACACTGTGTTGTACTGTGTTGTGACCGTGGATGAGACTTTTGATGCTGCTGGTTATCGAACACGAGATCATCATTTTCTTGGGCCATCGGAACGAGAACCGCTCGCTCGGTTCCGCGATAGTCATCGACTCATCACGGCCTATGGTAGTACGTTGTATGGCATCCCACGGTGATTCCCACCTCAATTCCCACCTCAGATTGGACTCATGGGAGACGGATGTTGTGTTTTGATAGGTTGTATTGGGAACACCCATTCAGGCGAGTCCGTCCGTGGGGGTAAGCACATCGTACGACGCCACCATGTGCTGCCTGCCAATCATAAGAGACGCTGTTGATAGGATGTACGAAGTACATGTCATAGACATGTATGAAATGTGCACGCTATACTGTGCCGAGCAGAATAAGTCTCCTCTCGAAACTTGGAGGTGGGGTGGAAGGAAGTGCAGACCATGAGTATGTTTATAGCTAATTCCTGGACAATATCGCAGTGAGGCTCCAGCTCCAGCTTCTATCGGCAAGCTCTACTCTGTACTGTCGAGGGAAAAAGGAGCTTCCGACTTGCAGCAGAGTTGAGTCCGCTGTGTACATCTGTGGGCCAAGAGGAGTACGAACGTCGAAGGTCGCAATTTGATCCCTTCTACTGTAAACCCTACTCCGTATTTAAGCGACGTGATGGTGGGCCGAGGCATGATTCGAGGACCTGAGTCATGTGACTCCCCTGAGCCGTTGTTGACATGGCATGCACCGCGTATGTGCTGGATGTTGATTTGACCGTGTGGAAGGACTACCCCTGATTGATCTTTGTTTCAGAATCAATGACGATGGTACTCGGGGATTTGCTAGCCTCGCACGGGAACCATTTGCTGGTCACAGCCGTCGTACGGAGGGACTCTTCCAGTACGAGTGAAGACCGCGTGCCGTGCGACATCACTCGTAACCGGTGGATATATCTTGATGCCGTCCTATCTATCCTCAGTCGTAGAGGGACCGCAGACGGAGAGGAATCGCAGAGGAAACCTGGGCCGTATGCAGCATGCAACACGCAGCGGTTGACATTGTGACGACAACAGGCTCGCTGAAGACGGAAGCGAATCGGAAGGATAAACCCCCTCGCGCTTGCAAGAGGGAGGAATCCTAGCCCCTGGAATGTTGACAAGCTGACGCCATCCGACCTGGATGACCTGGTAAAGATGGAAGCGAACTTAGGGAGTCCTCCGTACAGACGAAAAGTGTGTTGGTATTATGGTAACTTGGGACGGACTCCCCAACGGCCATGGGGGGGAATATATGGGAATTGTGAAGAGGGGATAGGACGTTTGAGGAAGGAGGGATTTGGCAAGGCAGTTCGGACGACGGAGAGGTAGGAGGCTTATTATGATGACTTGATATCATCAATGCCTCCATGGTGGTGCTGGCTCTGGTTGCAATCTCCAGTCCATAAGATTGCCACCATCAGGAGAAGGAGAAGGAGAGGGAGAGGGAGAGGAAGGAGAGGAAGGGGAAGAAGGAGAAGGAGAGGAAGAAGAGGAAGAAGGGAAGAAGAAGAGAGAGGCCGCACTCTGGTTGCATTGTTCGTCTGTCACGAATCTAGACTCTAGCTGGCAGCTGCGGAGAACCTCCCTGATGGCTGACATGCGACCTCCATTAAGCTCGTGGCAAGCATCGCGGCCAAGAGGCGAAATGCCTGCCCCGGCAGTAGGTGAAGCTGGGGGAGCTTGGGATGTGGTGTGCAAATGGACGACGTATCCGTGCTAGGGTTCCTACGAGGGACGTTGAGGGATGAGGCATTGAGGGATGGGGAGGCATGGAGGAGATGAGAGCACCTGCAAGTAGAAGGTGAGCTCGAGGCCGAGGACCCTCGGGCAGGGCGAGAGACAGAGATGGCAAAGCTGGCTCTTCTTATCCAGATCCATCTCTTGCGTGGTGCGAGGGAAGGCCATGGATGGAGTAAGGGAAGTGAGCCAAGGTAACTTAACTCGTGAGTAGCTCGTAAGTAACGAGTAACCCGTACTGTAGCGAAGTCAGCAAGGAAGTCAAGGCTATTCGTATGGATCCCTCCAAGCCAGAAGACGATGTCTCCGGATTCCGGATACCTATCTACAGACTCGCACAGTCACGCGGGCAGCGGAATGTGTTTTGACTGACTCGGTCTTGTAGATACACATCTTGTCTTGCTGGCGTTGTCTTGGAGTTGGACTCGGATGGTGATGAATGGGGAGGGTAGAAAGGCGAGAAGCCGATGATCTCCTGAGCCCTCTCCCCTGAGTCCTCTCCTCCCTACCTCGCTTACCTCCCTCCTCTCTCCTACTCCTCTCTCCTCTCCACTCTCCTCTCTTCTCCTCTCCTCTCCTCTCTCCAACCTGCCTCTCCCTCCTATCCTACGAACATGCTGCAGCGTCTGCAGTGCCAGCGTCCTACTTCGACCACTTTATCCCCGTCGTGCCCCTAATCTGCGCTTCTCTGAGCCACAGCCCCCTGTCTCGATCGGTGTTAGTGCTGCCCCGTACTGGCCCGTACTGGCCCGTACACCCAAACCTAGATTTCTGCTCCTGACTTTCTCCCGTCTTCCCGTCCCCCAGTCTCGTCTTGTCCTCCATCAACCGTGAAAGAGAGAAGAGGAATTCCGCGACCCCCCATTCCAATTCGACCTCATCCATCTTCTTCATCTTCCTTTTTTCTCGTCTGCGTCTGCTCTTGTCGTCCTTTTTTTCTTCCGCCGCGAATCCATCCCCTGTTACAGCAACATTCTTGTTCCTCTGCTCCCTACATTCCTCCATACCCACCACACTCGCTTCTCCTGAACACAACGCCGCCGCTCCCGATTCCAAAACCCGGTAGCAACATCCTCCCAACCCGTCATCTCGAGGTTGCAGTCTTTCTCCGTTCGATCTTGCGCAGACAGTTGCTCACCGTGGCTTCGTAACAGATTCTACCAGCTCGCCGTTTCCACGGGAGCAGTGGTGTGTGTGTGTGGCGTCTAACGCGGACGAGATCGACCTCCTTGGCCGCCGGCGTCCTCCTTCGATTCAGTCTTGCGTCAACCGTTAACTCGTGTTGACTTCGATTCTACAGTCTTCTTAATATTCCCTGCTTCTGCGGAGTCTTTTCATTGACAGGTTCGTGTTCGACGAGTCCCCCATTCCACGCGTGGGACCACTCTTCTCATACAGCAACCCAACAACATCACCACGCAACATTGACAATACTCTTCTGCTATCGAACTTCACTGACATGGTATTTGCTACAGGTTCTATTTCTCCTCGTTTTCTGTCGCCATCTCGAATTACGAATGGAATTCCAAGTGCCCGAGTAAACACCGTCTTGCTTTCCATATCTCCAGAATCTGTCAAGCCACAGCATGGCAACTCTCGTTCAATCATTCCCACAACAACCCAGCGCAACAGTGACTATGCTCCAGACACGCCCGTCATCTGCCTCCGGGATCCTCCAATCATCCTCTCAAGGCCAACATCATCAGTACTCTGCCAATCCTTCCCAATCGAACCGCAATAGCTTTCACGGGATAAATAATGGGATAGGGACGACAAGCTATCGTGGGACAACGGTGGCACCAATTGCTCCGTACGCGTTCACGAGTACACCAAGCCTCACTACCCCAGGCCATCGGCCATCAGCAAGCGTGCCACATCTCCAGTCAAACCAACGAACATCGTCTGCCCCTGGTGGAGTGCCAACCCTCAAACAGTCCGAGTCCACGAGCCACGTATCTCGATCACGATACCCCGCCCCAGCGTCTGTATCAACAACATCATCTTCAAGCTCGTCTGATCTCTCTTCACTGAGCCAAAGATCCGGCACTCGAGATGACACGTCCCTCGTTGGCAGTGGACGAAATGTCCCTCGCCCTCGGCCAAATTCCACCATCATGGGTGGTTCTAGTACCAGTCTTGCACCGTCAAGTGCGGCCTCTGCAAGCAAGGCTACGCCTGACAGATATCGACGACCTAACAATGGCCGATCAGTCTCTGGTACTGGACCAAGTACGCCAGTTGCCACTCAAATTTCCACCTTGCCCAACGTCATGCAATTCTATGGTACAGCGACGCAAAAGCCCACCACTACTGCCACAGCCACCGATTTCGTACCACCTCAGTTCTCTCCATCCAAGCAAAATCTAGCTCTTGATTCACGCGCCCGAAGCAGTGATGATTCTCAACTCGACAAGCGTACATCCACTGGAGAACAGGCCAAGCGCTATCGCCGCCGCAGCATCCACACAATTGATGTTGGCGATTATTCTTCTGGCGGTGGATTCCTAGAACAAGGTTCAAGACAGAGCAGCAGTGCTAATGGCCGAATTAATCACCAGCAGCATCCGCTACGCAGTTCACCCATCGTCACGGTCCACCCATCTTCGTCTCATGGACGAAGCGGGAGCAGCGACAGTGTCAACTCCAACCGTAGCATTCCTCATTCTCGGCCAAGCTCCGTAAGTACCCCTCGGGTTTCTTACACTGATAAAGATCCCCAACGAATTATGATTATTTTATCCCTCGTCCAATGAAGTGGGGTGTTGTTCATCTCGCTAACGGTGAATCCAGGCCAACAAGCGAGAAACGAGCGCCTCTTTGGCATCTGCAAACCCCGCCCCATCGGCAACTGCAGCATCTACATTGGCCGCAGAAAAGACCTCCATCAAGCACGACCTCCCAAGACTTGTAAATATACCTGCTCGAGCCTCGTCATCCGATGCGGCAAAGCGCATTGCCAATCCCTCTCCGCTCTCCAAGCCGATGACAATGAGCCCCGAGTCCTCGACCCCGGCCTCGAAGGACTCCTTTGCATCGGCGGTAAACGCGGCTCTGCAGCAGCCTCCCAAGCAAACCTATGCCCAGGTTGTAAATTCTGGCAGTCCTGCTGCACAACACCTTGCTGCTCTGAACGATAAGGATGCAAAGAAGAGCAAAACCTCAAGACTCCGTCGAGCGTTCTCGTTCGGGAGCGCTGCGGAATTGCGCAAGGCCTCGGCGGAGAACAGCGCTGCCAATAATGCGGCTTCGGCTGCTGATCGATCAAAGATTCGGAAGGAGAAATATCAAGAGGAGCAAGATGCAGAGCAGGCTAGAATTGCCGAGCAGCAGGAGGCTGGCGGAATTGGGTCTGGCATTTACTCTGGTCAAGGCAATTTCTTCAGTGGCTCGACCGATAACCTTTCCATTTCCTCGACAGCCTCCTCGGCTTCTGTCATGATCCGGAAGATGGGCAAGGGCATGAAGAAGTCTACCCGATCCCTTGTAGGACTCTTCCGGCCCAAATCTGTTATCGGTGTTCCCGCTGCGGATTCTGCTCTGCCACAAGCCAGCCAAGCCCAAGTGTCGATGGTTACAGTTGAGGCTGAGCGTGAGAAGGTCAATGTCAATGTCAACCCTCACGATCAAACCGGCGGGGGCACCGGGTATCCACGTCTTGAGAGGAACTCCGTCGATACCGCCCATGCCGATACTCTCATTCCTGATCGCCTGGGCAGCTCCTCAACTGAGAATTCCGCTGCCCGGAGAAGCATCGTGGGCGGTGAGAGAGAACGTGCTGAGGTTCTGGCGGCCGTGAAGAAGGGTATCTTGAAGCGTATGTTTAACCCACATTATTCAATGGAAACAATACTGACGATCTCTAGGAACCGGTACAGACTCTGGCAATTCTTCGCCAGTTATCCGTCCTCTAGACCAAAAGGCACCTAACTTTCAATTGCCACCGATCCCAAATGTCAACGAATCCCCGAACTCCTCTACTCCGTCGACACCAAATGATGACCAACAAGGTCACCGTCGAACTAGTTCTGTCACGCTGGGTGGGGAGGACTATTTTATGTCCGCATTGCGTTTCCGTAGCGACTCGAAGAGCGTTCCCACCACTCCTCAGGGCAGCTCCAAGCGGAATGCTACTTTCAGTCCTAGGATCCAATTCCACGACACGTGGCCAAGCGGCGAGTATGATCGACGCGGAGAGATCGCTACGTGTAACCGCCTGACTCCCATGCTCGCTCAGCAAATCAAGGAAGAGCTAAACACTTTCAAGATGGTATGTCCTAATTCTCCCCTCGATCTGAGCATCGTCGCTGATGTATATTTACAGGAAATGGAAGTCCATGAGAGCTCCAAGGTTTACACACATTTCTTCTAATGAAACCACGATTATGGCCAACCAATTGGTCCACGACACCCACACATCCTCCTTGCGTAAAGCAAGCGCATTAAAAAGTTGCTTTGCACAAACGCACTTGAAAGGCGTTCATTAGGGTCGCATTCTAAGGTGTACAGGAGTCACTTCACATATGAGCGATTTCGTCGAATACATCAATTTTTCCCCCCACTAGACTGGCGTCGGCCGTCTCTTTTACGAGCATGCGGTTGAAGATCGCGAGTGGAAATACTCATGGACCACAAAAGGTTGCAAGATGAGATATATTGCTGCAAAGCTATGCCAAGAATTGGGAAAGGCTTGGAGTGGCATTTGTCCCTTGGGCTGGCAATTTGATTTCCTTCGCTTTGACGGCAATAGTATTCCGCTCTTCAATATTCATGTCTTGGTTCTCTTGTTGGCCCGAAGGATGGAGGACAGCATCTTGGTCTGATCTCATGCGCATGTCTCCTTCTCCTAGCCGCTTCTATGCCATTTCCCGTTCCATTGTCTTTCAGCGTCAGTTACCATGTTTGAGGAAACGTCGGGAGATGGGGCATGGTCTGCGTAATCAATGATACTCTTCATCTTGCATTAAAACATTTGGTCTTGCCGTGCCACCCACACGATCTGTGATGCCTGAAATATGTTGTTGATGGCATTCCGTATTTTTCCATGCCCCTTGTCGGCCCTGCCAAAAATTACCCATAATAGACGATAGATCTTCGGCAGGGCAGCCGGGTTTCAAGTAAACAATAGAATCTGTGGTAAGGAGATACGGCCCACGATCTTACTCTTCTTAGCGTGGTCATGGGTATCAATTCCAAACAGGTGGCGTAGATTTGGAGACGAGGTCAAAAACCGAAATGAAGCCGCCGCACTCAGAAACCATAGCCTTGCCTTGGCGTTCAGCCTTCCACCGATTTTTTTTTTTGTGTAGGCCGAGAGATATCATTTCCGGACAACTCACGACCACGCCACCGCGGATTGTGCTAATATAAAGGAGATCAAGCTGGCTCTGCGGCGAGTACCTTTGGAGCTGTTGGCTGGTTCCCCGCGCCATATTATGACGACCGGTAGGAAGATGGCAACGATGAGGCCACCTGCCTCAGTGGCCGGAGAAGCAGATTCGCTGGAGATGGCTCTGTCGAATGGCAATGCGATACCTCCTACGGCATCGCTGAGGACAAAGCTGCATGGTCGCGCGTTTTATGAGAGTATTGGAAGCCCCAAATTCATACTTGCGCCCATGGTCGATCAGTCTGAATTCGTGAGTCCAACAGCCCTCGACCTCCGACCACAATCATACTGTACTGTACTGATACGTCCCAGGCCTGGCGCATGCTCTCCAGATCTTTCATGGACCCTTCCTCCCCGCAAGATCTCCTTGCCTACACACCGATGTTACATGCAAGACTGTTCAACGATACGCCTAAGTTCCGACATAACCACTTCCAACCTCTGCGCGCCCCTCTAGCCTCCCATCCGCCTTCTCCTCCCGGAGGGGAAGTATACCTTGATGGAAATCCTAGCTTCGATAGACCTTTGTTCGTTCAATTCTGCGCCAATGATCCGGACGAGTTGTACCATGCCGCGAAATACGTCACGCCGTTCTGCGATGCTGTGGATTTGAACCTGGGTTGTCCCCAGGGTATCGCGCGGAAGGGGAAATACGGCGCTTTCCTACAGGAGGATCAAAGTCTTATTTTTGATCTTATCAATAAGCTACACAAGGAACTAGACGTCCCCGTCACGGCGAAATTGCGAATTCTAGAGACGAGAGAGAAGACTCTAGCGTATGCGAAGAATGTTGTTAGTGCTGGAGCGAGTATCATCACGGTTCATGGCCGTACGAGAGATATGAAGGGGCATAAGACGGGACTGGCGGATTGGAAGGTTATTAGGTGGTTGAGGGAGGAGTTGCCGCGGGAGGTGGTTATGTTTGCGAATGGGAATATTCTTTGTAGAGAGGATATTGATGAGTGTCTTAGGGAGACGGGCGTGGATGGAGTGATGAGTGCGGAGGGGAATCTGTGTGATCCAGCGATCTTCGCCAATGCGCCAAAAGTTGGGGGAGAAGGGAGAGAGTACTGGAGAGGAAGAGATGGCCAGGGAGGTTGGAGAATGGACGCCGTGATGAGGAGGTATATGGATATTCTCTACAAACACGTCCTCGAAGTTCCACTACCGGATCGGAGACCTCTCTACCTCCCATCAGATCCTCAACCTACACCAATCTCAGAACCGCCTCGAGAGAACGGCAACAAAAGAGGGAGAGATCCAGAGACGGCTGATGCTCAGACACCACCAAAGAAAAGGCAAAAGTCCGAGAAGAAGGAGAAAACTCAGAACCCGAATCTCCTCGCCATGCAACCCCACCTCTTCCACCTCCTCCGCTCCCTCGTCTCAAAACATCACGCCGTCCGCGATGCCCTAGCGCGCTGTCGAGCTGGGGATATCGCGGCGTTTGAGAACGTGCTGCAGATGGTAGAGGCTGTTGTCAAGGACGGCTTGAAGGAGTATGACGTGAGTGATGGGAAGAGTTGGGAGGATGAACTTAAAGCTGATGCTAGACTCAAAACTGTACCCCAAACCAAAGAACCTGATAAAAATGTGGAAGCGGAAGCAAAAGAGGGGGTTGATGGTCGTTACGAAAGCTCCCTCGAAACAGTGAGGAAGTGCAAAAGGCCATGGTGGGTCGTGCAAGCTTACGTGAGGCCGTTGCCCAAGGAGGCACTTGCGAAGGGGAGCTTGACATTGAGTAAGAAGGAGAGAGCGGCGAAGCTTGAGGAACAGAAGGAGGGGGAGGTTGTGCCGAATGGGCATGTGGAGAGGGAGAGGGCGGGGAGTGGTAAGGAGGTTGAGGTTCCGAAGGAGGCACTTGTTTGTGGATGCGTGGGAGCTGTGAGCGGATGAGCTGTGTTAGAGAGGAGTGCTCAAGAGCTGATGCACTTCACCTCTGCCACTTAGATATAGACGAAGAGAGGCAGTCACACATACATCCACGGCCAAGTTGTCCCATCCTCGTCAATCCGAGTTGTCGATCTCACGTTTCCTCTCTTCGCCTTCACAGATCCCCCTTCCTGTCTTATTATATCGTCCCATCCCCTCGCTTAAGTCGTTCCTCTCCATCGTGGAACTAGAAATGCATCTCACGACACAGCATCCGCTATCTCGAAAGTATCCATTCCCTCCACGCCACTCCCACGGCTCGGCTGGTCCAGCCGGGGCTTTGTGCCGACACAAACAATTCTTCTTCCCCACGGGACCGCAGACACGGCCTCGGGACTTGTCTTGTGTTCAGGCATCTGGGAATAGACTGTCTCCCCCGCAAAACCTCCCACGTAGGATTCCTCGTGTCTCTCGTTTCTCCGCGCGGGGGGGCTGCTTGCTCTGCGAAGAGTGCAGGTACCGGAGAGATAGGCAAAGGGAGGGAGGGTGAGTTTCGTTGAACATTGACTTTTTTTTCAAGCGAGCCCCGTGGCGAGGGGGGGGGGGGGTCGGCATCCAATTCAGGAAGAGGGAGTGAATTTCGTTGCACATCGGAATTTTTCCAAGCGAGTTCTAATCTAAGCTTTCTTTTCACCGCCATGAAATGGAGCTTGAAATTGACAAGTGGTATGGAAAGTTGATGTTGAGGCTCTTCTCGGACATCGGATCTCGAGTCACGTGTATGAGGTCTGTTCCGTTTTCTAAAGCTCTTCCGAAGTCTTTGATAAACATTGTCTTGCACGAAATAATTGTTTCTCTACGACTGGCAATGGCCCTCTTCGCCGCCAGTTGGGAAGATTGCTGCTGTCCTACTTGTACAAGGTACAAATTGTTATCACACTCGTTCGGCCCTACCAAGGGGCGAAATGCGGGATGCCTTCCAAACAGCCCACCTTGTTGCCCTTAACCTTACCTACTTTAAACCCCACCATCGTCATTCCGCTTCTCACTTTTTGTTGACGTTCTTAGTAAGGCTGTATCAAGATACGAGTTTTTCCTTCGTCTCAATAGCTTCTATTTCTTTCATCTCCATCTCACTTCAAGACTCCCAAGCTTTACTACCACACTATATTAGCAGCAATGGCAGGCAAAACCTACAACGTCGGCGTGATAGGATATGGGCAAGTTCCGTCACTCCCCTCCAGCATGTTCTAATGCTAACAATTGGCAGGATGTCCGCAAAGGTTTTCCATATCCCTCTCATCCAGGTCACCGCTCAGTTCAAACTCCACGCGATCGTCCAGCGCACGCCCAAGCCTAATGACGATGCCTCCAAAGACCATGCTGGTGCAAAAATCTACCATTCTGCAGAGGACATGTTCTCAGACTCCTTGATCGATGTTATTGCCATTACAACTACCCCAGATACCCATTTCTCCTTCACAAAATCCGCCATCGAGGCAGGGAAGCACGTCATTGTTGAGAAGCCTTTCGTCCCAACAAGCGGCGAAGCACAACAACTTGTGGAACTCTCGGCGAAAACGGGGAAATTGATTTGTGTATATCAGAACCGAAGATGGGATTCAGACTTCCTTACTGTCAAGAAATTGTTGGATGAGGGTACTCTGGGTAGATGCGTGGAATTCAACACACATTTCGACCGTTACAAGCCTGTGAAGCCCGAGACATGGAAGGGAACCCTGGGTATGGACCGAGCTGGTGGGGTTATTTATGACTTGGGCACACATCTGATCGATCAAGCGTACGTCTTGTTCGGCATGCCATCCAGCGTCACTGGGATCTTTACGAACCAAAGAAACGATGGACAAGCAGAACCAGATAGTGTCACGGTGTTGCTGCACTACGCCAATGGCGGTCCTCTAGTCACCGCGAAAGCCGGAGTAATAAGCATTGAGACCGAGCAGCTCCGCTACTGGGTCCGTGGAACCAAAGGCAGCTTCAAGAAATTCCACCTCGACGTCCAGGAAGACCAATTAAAAGCAGGCAAGAAACCTGGAGATAGTGGCTTTGGCGTTGAGAGTCCAGAGAGTTCTGGCACATTGGTCGTCCTCGAAGGCGACAAACCTACGCAGAGCACGCACAAGAACATCGGGCCACTCACTTACGCTTCTTTGTACTCAGGATTCGCGGATGCTATTGAACATGGTGGGTCGGATGAGGTACCAGTCAAGGCGGCTGAGGCGAGGGATGTTCTCAAGATCATTGAGGCGGCAAAGGAGAGCGCTAAATCTGGTAGGACGGTCAAGTTGTAGGTATCTAGCTTGTAGAGAACCAAAAGAGCCAATACCCACTGTCGATCGACGGAGCTTGTTCGTAATGAATGTATACAAGCTATCAAATAATTTCCCCTCCCACAGGTCATTTCCCCGAAGCCCCAGAAATTCAATGCGCCAATTTGATTTTAAGTGTGGGATTCCCCGCGGGTAGCTTCCTTCTCCGCGTAAAATTGCTATATATCCTCCAAACTCTCTCTTTCTATTGCTCTCAAATATCCTCTGCTGTTTATGGCATTGCCTGCAGTCAAGTTTCAACAAGCTCACAAGGAAATCCAATGGTGCGACTACTAAAACCCCACCGAACTTGGGTGATTTCCCAGAAATAGCTGTGCGTCGCGCAAATAACCATGCTCCGGCAAGGTTACAGTAAGGCCCTCGACTCATTCCGTTGTCCCAAGTCCCAGCTAGCTATGCATCACGCCCCAAGGGAAAATATACAAGAGTAAGACAACGAAAAAGAGTACGGCAAGTATATACTAGGATGCTCCATCTCCCAAAGCCCGAGGCATGACAGCGCAACTTCCAAAGGGTGGGTTAAAGAATTGTTCGGCGAAAGAGGATTGAGAAACTCTGGTGGAGATCACTCCTCGCAACTACACGCCGCGGCCTCCTGCCAGAGATAAATATGGGCAGCAAAAAAGCACTAACCGCCAGATTCGCAATCGCCATAAGGGGTAAACACAATCTTGGGTTCACTCGTTTGGAGTCACCCATTAACGAATTCACTCATAGCGAAACTCGACACGGCTTTCCCATGACAAACAAGTTCCAGATACTGAGCATCTTGCCCTTTTATGGGTGAAGAAGATTTCCGGGACGGTAACCTTAGCAGAAACGAGAATCTCTAGCGGTGCAGCAGCGAAACCTTGTACAATTCTCATCGTTGTTAAGGAAAGAAGGCTCTGATAGAAGTGAGCAATGTGCAAGGCTGGTAGTAATAGGTCGCTTACAGTTCCAACCCCCCCCCCCGGAAAGCGCTTGTTCCCAAGAGAAAGGTCGTTGAGAAAACAAACAAACATTGGTCGCTACTCCCAGACTGCCGAGGCAGCAGCTGTAAAGAATGTTCCCCTTCCCGTTGTGAGTTGTGGTGTTCCGACTATGTTGAATGATATTTCATCCGATGTGACGCCAAATGTTTCGCTGATCTCGTCGAAGCCTGTGGTGATCGTAGGGCCAAGCCTGTCAAGGAGCCGGGTCGGTACCAAGACCTGGGAAGCGAGGGTAATCAGCTCACGAAACAGGGACACCTACAGTTAGAGAAAGAATCAATAGAATTGACAACTTCGTTGCCATCGACCAATTTAAGGCATCATTTGGGGAGTCTGAAGGTTGTGGTTGGAGAACTGATCCATGTTAGAAGATACTGCCCGGGTATGTTCGGGTACTTTGGATCATCTAGTACGCCCTAGCCTCCCATTTTGAACCCCGTGGCCGACTAGAAAACCCATGTAGTGATATCCCACAAGAATCGAAGTAAACATGTAAAGAAGCAGAAATGAATCTAGAACATATTCGCCAGCGACGGACCAAAAGGAAAGGGGTCGAAGCATAGGAAATGGAATGTAATAAGAGAACGAAACCACGAACGAAGAGAGGAACCATGTTGACAGCCGTTATCGGTATACTTATGAGTCTTAATTGTAAAAGTGGAATTCTAGGACTCCCGAGAAATCTAGTCCAGGGGGATTCAGCGCAAGGCCACCATATAGTTAGCGGACGTGGGGTGCTAACCCGGTTTCACCCAAGATACGTGTATATACTCCGTACGAATCTATGGAGTGTGGCATAACCTTATGAAGTATCGTTCGGACCAAAGACTGATAAAACATTTCGTCCGAAGAGAGGCTCCCATCAGCCGCTGAGAGAAACGCTACGGCTCGCCTCGACTTGATATGATGAATATCAGACAGCAAAGGTTCTGAGAGTAAGATCAGTGGACGATTGTGTAGTTCTTCGTGCTATGGATAGCAAGTGGTGACGAAGCTAGAACTAGTCGCTCGTCATCTGCGATAAATATCTCTTCTGTGGCGGGTACGGCCCACATTCTAGCTTGGCGGTAAGGTTGAAACTTAAAAGTTGGAATAACCTCTTAGGGTGCTTGTCTGACAGCTCAATGCATGCCAAAAGTAGCAACCGAATGGAGCCGCATTGGTGAATTCGCTTGAATGTGGAGATCAAAATTCGCCTGTTTCGAAATACCGGGGGTCGTCCATGAATAGGAGAGGTCCTGATAGAAACCCACGATCTCGGAAACCCCAAACGGTTCCAATTTTGTGATGCGGCCCTTTGATATCGGCAAGGCGAAAGGAGAAAGGGGGGCAGGAAGTGGGCGTCAAGTCGTGGAAGACCTATAAAATATTTTACTTGGTGTGGAATCGCGCTAGGGCCTTAATTGATTGTCTCCCTTTTGAATTCCTGCTATTTTAAAAAATGATAGTGGGCCGATTAGATGGTCATATCATAAGACATACCTATATAACTTTCAAAGGATCAGAGTCACGCCCTCTGTCTTCATGCAGTTTTTCTTTTCGTGGGGCGCAGTCTAAATCTCGAATCTTGGCCATGGCGCACTGAGTAATTTGAAAAGCTTTATATTTTGCTCCACTATTGATGTTATTTTGAGATGTATAGCAGTGAGTGTCGATTCGTGGAATAGGTTCGTTGTGGGGCAGGTAACATGTTTCGTATTGGGGTCGAGTTTCCCAACCCATTAGACCAATTCGCAATTCTCACACACAGAAAGAAACTCCAACTCCCCATTCCCCGCTTCAAGGAGCTCCATACGAGTTGCGGTTCCTTCTCCCATCATCATAAGATCTTACATCAACAAGACAGGTATCTTGCAGCATCCTTGGAGGGAGCATAATTTCACCGGCTTGACGCTGCGGGTACAACGTCCAAAAAGGATTGGACTATGGAATAGAGCGCTTCAATGGAAGCTGCCTATTCATTGGCAAGGGAAAAAGACGCTGTGTCTCGGCTGAGGATCAAGTCGATTCCTGAAGCCGACTCAACGTCTCTCGCTGAACGCCTTGATCGTCAACCTGAGGGAAAATAGGCATCTTGCTCCATCGCTTATTGGCCGTCACTTTTCTGCTGCACTGACAGAGGATTGGGCGGGATCCGGATGACGAGCCCTCTGGGTTCGTATCTTGCTGCATACAGTATTGCCCATAAGTGACGTGCAGAAGATACAGTCCCAGGCAGCGATCGTGGGGACGATGGGCGACATGCACTTGCAGAACTCGGTATGCCCGGTGGTGGTTGAACTGCAGAGCTGCACATATCGTGCTACATTCCAGAAGCGTTCTGCTGCAATCGAACATTTGATACAGTCTCCTGGGAATTGGTAGGGCTCGAAGCCGGCAGTCGAGTGGTGGAGGGCTGAAAAGCTGCCAGGAACCAGAGATGACAGGATGCATCGGGAGGATGCAGCACCGCCCTGACGACACATATGGGGATTAACCAAGATGATAGCATTATCTCAGGCAATCTATTTCGAATCGATAGCGCTCGGACGAAGCCGTAGTGCAGTTCATCGATCTATGATGACGGTATTTGCACATGTGAAAGATGATAATGGTCGTAGGTGAGGCCGACTCGGATGAGCATCTGCTCATATGGCTCTCGATGCTCACCATGATTGTGGGAGCCGTGCTTCTGCGGCGGGGCCGGAGCAACTGACGCCATTGCAGGAACTGGATCCTCGAATGTGGTGGATTGAACACGTATGGACCAGGCAGGGCTGAAGGCTGGAGCTTAGAAGAGAGGCGTTGTGTTGACGAGTTGTGATGATTGATGATTGATTGCATGGAGGGGAAGAAGGATAGAAGGATGAAAGAGAAGGCGTCCGTGTCCTAAGCGGACGTCGCATGGACCCAAGGATGCTCCGTGACAGCTCGCGAGAAGTCCCGCGCGACCCGGCCGCTAGTTTTGGCGCCGGGAGTGAGGTCGCTTAAATAGCCAGGGGCTGCAGGTACCACGTTCACGTGATCAAGTTTTTTTGGAGAACCCAAACGTTTACCCCTTTTGAATTGGCCATGATTGTTTCTGATGCTCAAGATCTGAGTCCTGTTTCCAAATGATCGCCGGAGCCGAGTCGAAGAAGGTAAGCTTCGTGTTCAGTGTGGACATCTATGCTGTTCCATGATTACAGAACGCCCAGGCAAACCAGCATTGCCCTCACGGAGTAGGATATGAGGAAGAAAGGAAGGGATTCGTGAGCCACAAGCCTCTCATTGGCTGATTGAACATCTCCGATTCAGCTTGCCATTTCGTGGGCGTTCTCGAGTGGCTCAAACAGACTTCCATGCTTCTCGTCTCGTCGCGGAGAAGCCTTCGACGGTACGGAGGAGATCTGCATTGCATGTGCATATGGGCAACCTCTTTGAAACACAACTCTTAGGACGGGTTCCTTCAGGGAATATTAATAGCAATCTAAATTGTACCGAGGACATTTTTCCACTCGTAAAATCCCATGGCCCGATTTGGCCTTTTCAGCCACGTCTTGACAAGACGTGTTGAGAACTTGAGGCCTGAGGCATAAGGACCAGCACCAGCAGAAAATCTGTCTGCAGCTTCACAACATACCGGAACGACCAAACCAAAACACCCAACTCAGAAGACCTTGCAATTATACCACGGCCCTGCTCGACATTACCATCATGGTCTATCGCTAGAGACCCTCGAAGGTCTATATCTCACGTGCGCACACACTCTGGCCCCTTCCCTCCTGCTCAGATGCTACCATACGACTTGGGGGCCGTTCGAACATGGCATCGATGGGATCAAGAGCGATAATGATGGAATTCAGAGATGGCGACTCTCGACACGGGGAAGAAGTGGTCGATGAAGTGACGGAACTCTCATCGTCCTCGGACTAAGTGATCGATCAAATTAACGAACTCATTCGATTGCGAGGTCTGACCTTACCTTGTTTCCCTTTTCATGGATGATCTCCCGGCCATCATCTAATCGTCGATTTGCCTGAGATGCCTGCCACTTGCTGCTTCTATACAACTTGAGTTCAGTCCTCCCGTCACATAGAATGGGGGCTTTCTTACCGCGATTTGACAGCAAGGTGTATTCTCAGAAGTTGCACACTGATCTCTTTCCTCTGTTCGATGCCCTCGATCACTTTGGCTCTCATGAACTTGATCATGAATCTGGCGTGGTTCTTCCTCTGCTTTGCTAAATCGTCGGCTCCCATCCGCGGTTGTTTCTCTAGATCAATTGGATATTGCGGCTTTTCCTCTTGCTGCATTTGAACGAAGTCCCCCCAAGCCGTCAGCGCGGTACGAATACCATCATCCCACTCTTCTGCAGTGCCGAGTAGCTCTTGATTTGTCATTTTGATGCATTCTGCTGCTGTGTTATCTTGGTCTACGTCGTTCTTGATCTCTAGCGTCTTGCCATTGAGCTCCTTGGCCTCTGTTGAAAGCCTTTCGAAGTCCTTGAGGCACAAACTGCGAATTTTCCAGTATCTATACCCGTACGGTATAGCGATGACGCACGATAGAAGCGTAAGGACACTGACGACAATGAAAAGACCCAGGGCGGTGTGTTGTTCCATTGGACCGGTGCTGCCGTATATCGTTGGGCGTTTGCTAAATGTCTGGCGAAGTCGACATAAAATTACCTTGTAAGGAAAGACGAAATCAATTTCCCCCATTGACTGTTTATGCACTTGAGTCCACTCATGTTTATTTACTTTTTCCCAGGAATGTTTGTATTTGAAACTATCTAGGCGAAGAATGGGCTTGTCTCGCTAATCACCGGTCTTGATTCTCAGACACTTTCTTTATCTTCGTAGCATTTCATTGTTGCCATGACAAGGCGATTGCTTGAAATCCCTATTAATTTTGTCCTCTCAAGGAGAAGGAATGTGGGTTCATATCTCAGCAAGAGGGCATTTGACTTAATTTTCCTAGAGAATCTTTTGGTGGTTGTCCTGGGAAGACCAAGACAAGTAGAGTTTGATACAAGCAGAGTACATCCTCAAACCTTCCAAATACATGGCGTGGCACATTTTTGGGTCTCACATTGTGCATATGTTGCTCGAGGCAGACACAGTCCCTATCAGCTATCGACATCCCCCTATAGGCTCCCTAGTAGGGATGAAACCATGTGCGAGAGATGTCTCGTGACACGAAATGGCGGCAATGAGTCTTCAATTGGATTTATTTCATTCGTATAAAGCATATATTCGCTTTATAGGCCACTTTAGTAGTTTTAGAAGGATTTCAATGAGTCATGTGAAATCATAAATAGCGGTCCCAAAGACTGCCTGCTAGGTTGAAGTGGCCCCTGGTCGGTTCATGGTCAAGCTAGGATGTGGCACAGTGGCGGTGCGCCCGCTCCCATCACATCCAAGAATTATCGATCTGAATGTTGCGTGGATCCTCAAGCAGTTGTATGTGTGGCACTCATTTCGTGCCCCATGTACTACACGGAGTGGCCTTATTGCCCGCTTATATCGTCGCCAGGCATGGCTTCGAACTTTATATATATAGATGGGGTGGCGTCCCGACGTTTTGATAGAGAATCTTCTGATATCTTCAATGCGCCGCATCGGTTTATCTCTATACGAGTGTCCTTTTCGGCACCCAGCTTTCAGTCTCACTCAACGCCCTGCTCATATCATCCTTAGGACCTCCAACATGGCTCTCATGCCTCCTCCGCCCCCGCCACCAACCTCGCATCACCCAATCGGGCTCTCTCCACCGGCAGATGATTCTGATCACGACTCTGATTCTGGTCCCGAGTCTGACACAGATACCGCTACGCCATCTGCTCTGTCTCCTTCAACACCACGACGACTGCCTCTGAATTCGGATGACGAGACCTCGGATCTTTTTCTAAAACAGCTGAAATCAGCCGTTGAAAGTTATCCCTCGCTTTCCAGTTATTGCTGTGGGGGTAGCATCCCAGTTTCTACCACCTCGCGCCTTTCTCCCTCTGTACAAGACTCCTCCAAGGCGGCCGTCACATCACCGCCTATCACATTAAGGTTTGATGCTCCTTCTGGTGTCATTTTGAAGCTCAGCCTCCCTGCTAGCCCCCAGGAAGAAACAACTCCAACTAAGAGAAAAGTGGAGGTGGAGGAACTACTTGCAGCTTGCACTCCCGATATAGTTACCGATGATAAAGTTGGAAGAGGACAGCGAGTGCGATCACGGAAAAGTTCTGCGCGGCTGGATAAGGATAGCTTTTCGGTGGATGTGCATCCAGCAGACCTAGGAATCCTCGATACGATTAAACAAGTACTGTTACCGGACGTAAGGTTGCAAAGCGGGGATGATGATGGGAAGGGAAAGGGGAGGAGCCTTTGGGATGGAGTTGGAACAGAAAGTTGGCGAGACAGGGAAGAGCATTGGGGAGTAAGAGCCGAGTTGTGTGAATTGAGAGTGAGTCTAGATTCAAAGTTCTTGGATCATGCTAACAATTGTCTCTGAAAGGTTTACTTCAGTTCCTCAAGCAATACCCAGAAGGCACTTGAGTCAGTACCGCGGCGGGGGACCCATTTTGGGACTTTAGTAATATGTTTGCCTTCAGCACATCAAGGTAATCTATTTCAGTCTATCATCAGAAAGAACCGACTAACAATTGCAGGCGGCGGGCAAAATATTCACCATCCAGCTACACAATTTAATCCTTCGCTCTCCCCTCCGCAAACCCGTCAACCAACTACCTTCTTGCCCACGGCATCTCTGAATCCAACGATATCCTGGTCCGCATTCCCACGGACGACAACGCATTCCATACTTCCAATTACTTGCGGACACTTAATCACACTAACCTATAATTTATACACCACCGAAGCAATTGGCGGGATCTTGCAACGATATCCGATTGCCGACCCTAGATTATACCCCATGTTCAAAATAGTTCGAGGTTTACTTGGACAGGAGGGCTTTCTTACTGAAGGTATGTGTTTTTTCTCGCGAACTCTTCGCTTAAGCGAGACAACTTGAATTCTGGAGAACTGACTTTACCCGGATAGGAGGTACACTCGGCTATTACTGTTTGCATCCGTACCACCATACACGACGGCAAACGCAACATCACATGCCCTACGCACTTCAGGGAACAGACGCAATTCTCTTTTCCGTTTTTCGATCGCTCGGTTTGAAGGCTATGGTTGGACCTGTGTTGGGCGATGAAACATGGGACGAATATTCGCAAATTAAGGAGGAAAGACTGTACCGCAAGATGTATGATGAGGGCGAAGCAAAAGAAACAAGATCAAGGATAGAGGAAAGCGATGAGGAAATGGGCGATGGAGGTACGGAGGACGATAGTGACGAGGAAGAAGACGAAGACGAAGAGGATGGAGAAACAGCACGAGTTGGGAAAGGATGGTGGAAACTGAAGATGGTTGCTAGCGATGCTGGCAGGGATAAGGGAAGAGGGGATCCCACGGGAGGAGTATTTCGAGTTGGTGGAGGGCCTAGTAGTGTTCGTTTTGCCCAAAAGACAACCCGAGTCCCCGATGGACGGTGCTAACAAGCCACAGTTCACCAACACTCACTACCCCCTCCATTCTCTCCCCGACGTCACCTGGCTCAACGAATCCTCTGATAAAGGCTGGGAAATCGCCCTGGTCAACCTCAAATCGACATCCCAAGCCACCCCCAAACCCACGCCCACGAAAAAAGGCAATGGAAAACAACCCGCCCAAACCGCCGAGGAGAGGGAAGACAAATTCGAGTTAATGTGGCAGTACAGCCATGCAGCCATATTCGTCGAGATCCCCGCCTGGGGCACCGGCATCAGAGGCAGTCCTAGGCAATAAATATAAGAGTTGGACCCGGAGGAAAATGGGGCTGGTTTCTATTTTGCTTAACTTTCACTTCTTACTCTTGGCTTTCATTCATTGTCTGTTTCCTCGAGTCTTGTTTTAAATCGCCTTAATTCCGGAGAGATAGGGATCTATTTTTGTACCTGTACTTGTACCTTGACATCTGTATTCGTATTCTCATTGCTGTTCTCGTATGATTGTATTACTACCAGATTTTTCGTGCATCTACGGCATATTCTTTCTCCTGTTTGTCTTTGCATTTGAAGCATATATATACCCCGACCGCTGTACAATGCCCGTCATGTAGATTTCCTTGGTAGATGTCCACCTCATAGATGTCCAAGAGATGGCATTCCACAGTAGACGTTAGAAAATAGACAATGGACCATTCACCCTTCTCCTAGGCATAAACGCCCCCACCTCCCGATCTCGCACCCATTGCTAAACTCACGCTCTGTCACCCACACAGGTCGTCCAACCAACCTTAAAACGCCCGCCTCGTCAACAATACACGCGGGGATAGTCGTCACGGGTCTCGTCAATACTTTCCTGGCCCATCACGCAATACCAAAGGATCCCACGGCCTCGATCTTGGCCCATCGGCCGCATACGTGATCTTATAAACGACCGGTGACAGCTGGCGGCAAGGTAGGGAAAACCGGATACCCACAGGTGTGGGTGACATCGTGATGATGGATTTTGATGTTCGTTGATTGTTTTTGCTATACTTAGCAGTATGGTCGGTGAGTAGAGGAAGTCACATGTGCCTGGGGAAACATGTGTTGGTGATATGATGTGAGATACTCCATGTGGCAGGCAGACATGCAGCAGCTGTGAGCTCATATCTGCAGAAAATGTGTCTGGTGAGTGTTCTTCGTGGCCGGTACACAGAAGCAGGAATCACGATGCTATTCTCAACTCCTACAGACATGAGACCTAGTTCCGAAGGTGTTTACGTCGTAGTGTGCCGATATGATGGATAAGTGACTGACCTTGGAATCAAGCTGCTGATTTACACACGTAAAGGGGCGAAAAAATATGGCGGGTGGAATTGAGAAGATGAATCTTTGTGACGTTAGATCTACCTCGGTACCAACCAACTTATGCACCTAGTGCATTGAGTTGTTGGTGATACAAGCCGAGTAGGATCTACAATGAGGAAATCCCTAGTATAAAAAGTATTGCAGACCCGGAACCAGCTCGTCAGCTGTGTAATGCCAACTAACATATCAACATGTTGGTTGATATTACCCACCGGTTAGATCACCCAGGTCGTATTCAACCTCTAACTTGATGCAGCCTGCGTCCCCATATCTCATCACAAACTTTAAAATTGATATTTATAGAAGAAGAAATTGTGTGGCCCAAAAACTCCTTCTGAAATGCCACCAAGAGAAAAGATCCGCTTGCAAGGAAACATCGCCAGCGTAACGCCCAACCCCATACCAAAATGCTGCGCCATTGCTGTGCTTTTTTGCCCTACATGAAGATGTACGAGGAGTACATTGATGTCAAGAAAATATGCATGAACAGAACGCCGATCCTTAGGCTTGTCTTGCCTAAGCAAGCGATCTCATGCAATTTACTGCCGACGAAAGTCGAAGATATGTGTCGGAGATCAATAGAAGTTAAAATCTACGTCAGATTGTTAGAGATTTTTAGAGCAACGGGAGATGGGATCGGGATTTACCTTATTTCATAACTACCAGCTCTAGTCATGTATCGTACCCATTTCACGCTGGAGTAATTGCTCTTCTCGAAGACCTTCAGGTAGCGGACTAGTAGCCCAGAACTCGTGAACATCAACAAGCTGAAACTCAAGTTCAGTGGCGGTCGAGACCATGCTTTCTGGTTGGTCATACTCGTTAATGTCGCTTCGGCACTGAGGACGAACTCATTTTGACCAGTGAAGCGAGGAATCTTCCAGACAATGTTGTTTTCTGACGGTTCGTATTTCGCTTTGCCTTGCGTACAGCGTTCTGTAATACGTGCGGTATTCAGGGGAGTGGGCACACGGACAACAACGTTGGTGGCGAACAATTTGCTACCATAGTTGGCACGTATGGCTATGCTATAATCCACTTTCGTCTTGCCCACTTCGTTGACGATGGCATGGACTTTGAAGGGGAGGTTGACATTCTCGGTTGCGCGATATCGCATGAGTTCAAACTCCCCATCGGGGGGGATGAAGGAGATGATGCGGTCTGTATCGAATTTCCCAAGCTTGACACACTGGTGGAATTGACAATCTTCCAATGTGACGCTACCTGCTGCTGCTTTTGTGGCCTTGGTTCCCATTCTATTTCCTGAAGGTAGAGAGGACAGACTATCGCCATCAAGCAGCAGCCGGTCGTTGAGTCCAAACTTACACTCTGGTGTTCCCGAGAGATATGCGCGCATAACAATTTGTCCATTGACATCCGCCCGGAGGACTGTCCCAGTGGCAGACATTAGGAGATTGACATCCTCAATAACATCCACGAATGCTTCGTTTTTGCGGTACTTGACGTCTGCTTTCCGCCAAGAGAGCGCACCGGTAGCTTGCATTGTAATTTTCGCCGAGTCCTCCATTGTTCGCTCAGACTTGACGCCTTCTGTAGTGATGTACATCTTCAGGGTATCGGTCTCGGTGTTTTGAGGGTATCCAAAGTCCAGAATTTCTGCGAGCAAAGTCAGTGAATAATCTACCTAGAGTAAACCTGCCAAGCTGCGATGGCAGAATCTTACCATCAAGGAGCTCATAGACCAGGACAAAATTATTCTTCACAGCCTCCTCATCGAATTTCCCAAAGTAACCTTTCCCAAGGCCAATCAACCTGTATAGGAATTCGAAGACCAGCGCGGCATTGGCATTGCTCTTTGTGATCGCTACCAGATAGATGTTCTCATGTTTGACATGGCTGAACGTCGTGCTTCCTAAGGTGAGGATGGGAGAGCGCACTTGGGCATTCGATATGACTTGGATTCGGAAGACATCTGCGAGACGTGGGCGACAGTCATTGCGGAATGCGCGGAAAATGAGGTTCTCGCCCTTCTGGTTGAAAATTAGAATTCCAGATAACATGGCGAAATAAATAGCAGAAGTCAAGCGGTGTTTGTTAGGAGGGACTGACTGCGACAGAGCTGTCGTTACAAATCGAGAACTGAGGGGCAAGTGGTGGAGCTAGTGCCGGCAGCGATCCGAAAGCTTGTACCAGGGGTGCTGTATGGCGCCTTTCAAAGACAAGGTAAATAAATGTTCGTTGCAAAATTTGGCCCAGTTGGTTTATTTCACAATATAATATATCATGGCAACAATCGCGAGCCAAGTGGATCTTACAATTCGCAGCGTAGTGCGCATTCATCGTTCGGGGAATTTGCTAGCCGTACAGTACAAGATAAGGGACTAATGAAGAACCCAACAACCATATGCATAAAAGGCGCCCAATGCATCATCTCATCTCATCTCTATTTCCACACTCCAGTTCACATCTAAGAACCAAAGACTTCAGATAAGGTCTCTTGACACGAAAGCGTCATGAAGAGATTTACCCAACATGGCAGGGCTTCGCTCGACAATGACGCCAGCAGCCTCAAGCGCAGAGATCTTAGAATCGGCCCCCCCCTTTCCACCACTGACAATAGCACCTGTTCATTGATTAGTAGAGGGGACTGGCCTCACGAGGAGTAGCTACTTACCCGCGTGTCCCATTCTTCGTCCTGGTGGAGCAGAGATGCCAGCAATAAAGCTTACAACTGGCTTATTCGCTGTGTTGTACTCCTTCAGGAATTCTGCTGCGTCCTCTTCTGCGGACCCTCCAATCTCACCAATCATAATAATACCCTCAGTCTCCTCGTCTTGGAGGAAAACCTTCAAGCAGTCGATGAAGTTTGTCCCGGAGAATGGATCACCACCAATACCAACCACGAGTGATTGACCAAGGCCTACTTGCGTTGTCTGGTTGACAGCTTCATAGGTCAAAGTTCCGGATCGAGAAACAATACCAATTCGACCTCTCTTGTGGATAAACCCTGGCATGATACCAATCTTGCACTGTCCTGGAGCAATAATACCAGGGCAGTTGGGTCCCACTAAACGCGTCTTTCCTTGTGTCTTCAGGATATCTGTGATGCGGACCATGTCTTCCACGTATTAGCTACACTCCTGTGACCGAGCGTCGAAAACTAACCATGTTGTGGGATACCCTCGGTAATGCTGAAACTGTTAGCAAAGTCCATTCACATGCTGGTCGAGGATAACTCACCATACCACCAGAGGAATCTCAGCGGCGATAGCCTCCTCAATGCCAGCTGCAGCGACAGGTGGGCTTCCACAAGTGTCAGTCAACCTTCAACCAATATTTCGCGCAACGGCTGTCTTACGGCACAAAGATAGCTGAGGCCGTGGCTCCTGCTTCCTTCACGGCATCCGCAACATTCGCAAAGACTGGGAGGCCAAGATGTGTTGATCCAGCCTTCTTTGGGTTCGTTCCTCCCACAACCTGGGTACCTAAATTCGCTATCAGGAGTTGCTCGTTGTGTTTCGCGATCTGGCAAGACACGTACCGTATGCAATAGCTTGCTCTGCGTGGAAACTGTCGCAAATAGTTAGCAGAGCCCTATCGCAGATTCAATACGAGGGAATCAACAAACATACCTGCCCTGCTTGCCGGTGAACCCTTGATAAATAACTTTGGTATCCTTCGTGAGTCTAAGGTTCTCTACCGTCGAGGCATATGCACTGGTGGCAGTTGAATATCCTTCCCTCCGCACGGCAGTTTGCACCAAAGGTCTAGCACATCTTGAGAGAGCCTGCATCTTGCCAAAGACAATTGATGTCAGGAAAAGGAAATCGGAGATGAATTGGGTATTGGGAGAAGATAAAAGGTCGTCGTCGTCTAAAGTCAATCTCCAGCAAAGCTTCCAGAAAACACGGGTCGTCGGTCTGACGAAGCGGATAGTTCCGATGTCAAGTGGTCCAAGCGCAGATCTGGGAAATATTTAATATTGACTCTCAATTCGTGACCCCACCATACATCCTCGCATCTACGGGCTCCACCAAGATCAAGGAAAACGTCTCTTTCTTCCTCGACCAAGGCCGTAGCACCACATCCAGTACTGTAGGAATATTCGTCACTGTTCTGGCTCGGGGGAGTCCATCAATATGGCGACAGAGGTAATGACCGTGCAGGAGCGGCAGAGAAAGCCAAAGGATACGAACCTGCCGCCGGAAAACGAGCGATTCATTCGAGCTTGCTCCGACATTGCAAGCTTTCTAGTTCAAGATCATGAGGCGCAACAGGATTCCTCTGCGCCCAAAAAGGATGTCAATCTAAATGCCCTTCGGTCGAAGATGTCGAAGAAGCACAGATTGAGCAATATCCCGCCGCTTACTGCCATTATTGCCGCCATTCCTGAGCATTATAAGAAATATATCTTGCCAAAATTAATTGCAAAGCCAATCAGTAAGAGAATCATGTATGCATTGGCCTTGGGTTATGCTAAGATTAATAGGAAGCGCTTCTGGTATTGCTGTAGTAGCAGTTATGTGCAAGCCTCATCGGTGCCCTCATATTGCATACACTGGGAATATCTGCGTCTATTGTCCTGGAGGCCCCGATTCTGACTTCGAGTACTCTACTCAATCCTACACTGGATACGAGCCAACGTCGATGCGAGCGATTCGAGCACGATACGACCCCTTCGAACAAGCACGAGGGCGCGTTGACCAGATTAAGTCCCTAGGTCACAGCGTTGACAAGGTCGAATACATCATTATGGGAGGAACATTCATGTCATTATCTGAAAAGTACCGAGACGGATTCATATCGCAACTACATAATGCTCTTAGTGGATATCAAGGGAACAATGTTGATGAGGCGGTCCAAGCCGGAGAGATGAGCAACATCAAATGTGTTGGAATCACGATCGAGACACGTCCCGACTACTGCTTAGCGCCACATTTATCGGCAATGTTGCGCTACGGCTGCACACGCCTAGAAATTGGCGTGCAGTCATTGTACGAGGATGTTGCCAGAGATACGAACAGAGGGCATACCGTAGCTTCCGTGGCTGAGACATTCTGTCTTGCAAAGGATGCAGGTTTCAAGGTTGTCAGTCATATGATGCCAGATCTACCCAACGTTGGAATGGAGAGAGATCTAGACCAATTTAGAGAGTACTTTGAGAACCCTGCTTTTCGAACGGATGGGCTCAAGATTTACCCGACTTTGGTTATTCGTGGTACCGGCTTGTATGAGCTGTGGCGGACTGGGCGTTATAAGAACTATACGCCCAATGCTTTGATCGATATCGTCGCCCGCATTCTAGCTCTAGTCCCTCCTTGGACTCGAATTTATCGTGTGCAGAGAGACATTCCAATGCCTCTGGTCACGTCTGGGGTCGAGAATGGAAATTTGAGAGAGCTGGCCTTGAGCAGAATGAAGGATTTTGGTACTGCTTGCAGAGATGTCCGTACCCGAGAAGTGGGCATCAACGAGGTCAAGAACAAGATTCGACCATCCCAAGTTGAATTGGTTCGCCGCGATTACACAGCCAACAATGGTTGGGAGACATTCCTCGCTTATGAAGATCCCAAGCAGGATATTCTTATCGGCCTTCTTCGTCTTCGAAAGTGCTCAAAGACACATACTTTCAGGCCAGAATTGACTAGTCAACCTACAAGTCTTGTTCGAGAACTGCACGTCTACGGCTCTGCAGTGCCAGTTCACGCTCGCGATCCTCGGAAGTTTCAACATCAAGGATATGGTACTCTGTTGATGGAAGAAGCAGAACGCATTGCAAGAGATGAGCATGGAAGTCGGAAGATTAGCGTCATTTCTGGAGTTGGAACCAGAGACTATTATAGGAAGTTGGGCTATTGGCTTGACGGTATGCCTCAACGTAATCATACGGACACACGTGTACTAACTACAAACAGGACCATACATGAGCAAAATGATCAAGCCCAAGAGCGAGGACGATGACAGTGATGATGAAGATGATGTTTGAATATCACTGAATCAAAGATCGCTACATCGGGTGATTACTTCCTCTGAGTCGAGCTAACACTCAACAGCCCACCCGACCCCAGTCTCCCATGACCTGAAACAGGAGCAGACAAGGTGCTAATATTGGGTCTCCCAATGTGACATAATTACCTAGACAGCTGAAGTCGAAGGTTGTGACACTGTTGACTCCAGACTGGTGGGTGTTGGAGTCACAGGGTGGTGCGTGCAATCAAAATGCTAAGATACAGTAGCCAGAACTCAGCGCTAATGTCTTCGAAGGGCAGCCCATCGAGACTGGTATTGCCTGCACTCGTCTCTGTATTAGTGCCAAAGCTAGTCAATAGGCACTCTGACCGACCTCGTGGCACCTCATATGTCTTGAAAAATCGGTTCAAGATTTCACGAGCTTTGTCAAGAGAACCATGTTCTACATAAATGAATGAACTCAAGAAATATCGTAGCTAAAATGTATATAACTTCATTTCCAACCATGTGACCAGCTGCTCCTTGCGTCGATGCCTATTATGATGTCACCAAACAATATGACTCGCTTAATTTAGGGGTACGTGTCACAGGCAAGGGGAGAAGACTCTTCGGATAAATAACTACAGTTCAAAAGTGACAGCCGTATCACAAGTCTCCCTAATCTGTTCACAGCCAATGGGTGAAGTTTGATTCCGTGAGAGCATCCTTGGAAGCGTATTATCACAAAGTAATAATAGTGCCACAACTGTAACGCGGCAAAAAGAAATACTTTCATCATAGAAGACCAGAATGATAAATCTCTCTGGCAAGGCGTTTCCCGTATACTACTAGAAAAGGACCAGCTGTACTCCTCCATGCGCACTGTACAATACATTTCTCAGGTGAATAGCCTCCTGCTCTTGTTTTTGAGCCAACCAGCGCGCGCTCTTACCTATATCCACCGTAGCAGTGCTCACTCTAAAAATTCTCCGAGGCGTAAATTCGCTAGCACCCGCCATGTAGGCTGACTGCGCGCCACTCTATTGCTTCAGATGGCCGCGCCGCAGAGGCGTCGAGCTGCCTTAATGTATCAGAACATTGAAGAGCTCCTCACAGAAGTGTTCACTGAAGGAATGTCCAGCCCTGCTCTTCTGGAAGATGCAGCTCCCGTATCACAACCAGCTAAGTTTACAGCGCCTCCTTGATAGTTCAGGTGGTCACGCCAGTGCTAAGTCCCACTTGCTTCCCCTTTGGATTGCCAAAGGGCCTTCGCAGATATATACAGGATGGGACAGTTGGTTCGAATCTCCACGAGAGGGTGCGGTTCCGTTATAACGGCCAATTGCAATTGCTGCGCCTCCGTGGTTGTTTAAATGGCCACACCAGTGCTAAGTTCATGTTTGTTTTTCCGCTCATAAAGTGCCCTTTATAGATGCATTCACCAAAGCAATGTGTACTCTCGATCTTCTGCGAGGGGGCGTTCGCTTATACCCGAAATTCATTCTTACTGCGCCGCTTCAGTGTTCTAGATAGTTATAATAGTATCGTGATGCCAACGCAGCTCAATCCTTACAGCGCTCTTTGAGTTTACATTCACTCTAGATCTTTCAAGTAGCGAGATTCCCTGCCCGCCATTTATAATTACTGCGCCACTTTAGTGTTTCAAATAGCCACAAAGATCTATATTTTCAGCCTTCTTCTTTCTTCTTTCTTCTTTCTTCTTCTTCTTCTTCTTGCAATGACAACACCCATCACCGCCTTTTCTTTTGGAGCTTTAGACACCGTGAACAACACACTACACGTTATTCTTTGCTCCAGCTTTCTTCTTCCATTTTCGGATACTCTCGATTCTTAGGATAGACCAAGAAAGCTCCCGCCATGTCCTTCAGAGGCTTCCCTGAACCTGTCCTCCTCCATATCTTAAGACACGCCGACCCAGGTCCCCGAATCATCGAGGTAGGCCTCGCCAAAGCCCCCCAGCCCAGCTATCCACCCAATCAGCTCCATCACATCAATAAGGTCACTTTTGTCAAACTACGTGACCGCCAGAGCTTGGAGCCTCTTTTCCTACCTCCGGTGAATGAAGGGGAGCAGGTATATGTGAAGCTTGCGGAGGATACCGTGTTTGTGCCGAAGCCTGTCGTGGTATGTTCATTCGACTCGATTCCTTCTATAAGTTTGGTCGATAGAGATCGAAAGCGGAGCTGATCACATTGTTTGTAGACTACCTATGACACTCCCGCCCTCCCAATCCCCCGCGTCTCCTTCCTCATCACCGCCCTCTCGACCCTCACCCCCCACGCCCTCGCCACCCTCCGCCACCTCGCCATCGATCTCAACCTCGTCTGCTCCCTCGTCCCCAACACCCACGTGTCCGCCTACCTCCCCCTCCTCCGCCTCCCAAACCTCCACACACTCACCCTCATCACCACGGGCTATACCAGAAACGTGCGGGTTGCGCGACGGGAGAACGAGAGCATGGGCGTCATTGGTAGAGGCAGATATGGATTCAGTGGCCTAGACGATGTACTACCGAATCGGAATACGGATGGCATAGGAGGGGAGTTGGATAGGATATTGACCATCGCTAGGGATGATGTTAGGAGATTGGGACTGGGCAATGCGGGTTGGATGGTGCCGGTTGTGAAGATGAAGGCGAAGACCACGAGATAGACGGAAGGATGGGGTTGTTTTGGTGTGATTTTTAGATGGGATCGAGCGAATGTCGAGGAAGCTGCGTCGGCGCAGGGGGCAAATTAAGCGAATAAACACGCATTTCGGCTTACTTTCGATCTGTGATCTTAGGTAGGCATGACAATAAACTAATTTATACACAGATCGGATAAGGGTAGGAGTAGGTGAGTTATCATCACCTGGAAATATTATTTTCGGGTAAACCTCAAACATACCATACTTATATTTCCTAAATTCTCTAAGACCATGATTACGAAGTATGTTTATATATGGATCAAAAATACGATAATACTTACTACCTTGGTATCAAAATACTCGATTTAGGTGTGTTTTTTCTTGATTCCGATACTTTTCAATTATATGGCATTTCGCATTTCTAATCCTATGACAAATTAGGTGTTTCAACAATACTACGATCATTTTGGGCACTGGAATTGACATATTTTAAGCTATTTTCACCGGGCTTGGATGCCGAGAAAGAGGGTGGCACCTCTAGTCAATATTTGAACTTCATTATTGCATTCCTGAGAGTTTGAAACTTAATTTGAGAGTTCTTGATACCGTGTCAAGATTGACGAGAAGAGAACGGGTGAGGAGCGTCTTTACCATACTTAAATGAAATGTAAAGACTGGCGGTCTCCTCGTGAGACTGTGGTATTATATCACTTTAAACTATCTCTGGACAAGAGGAGGGAGAGAATCATCTTTACTGTACTCAAAGTATAGTTAAAAATATACCTATCTTCTAATGTGATGGTGGCAATCTATCGAAATACATCGTGGCATGATAAGGATAGGACGAGAAGTGTCTTCACCTTAATCTAGAAAGTTGAAATGTTCTCGGAAAATCCTAGTAGTATATCAAATTAAGACCTAATAGGATAAGAGTGAGAAGAGAAGAATCTTGACCTGAAACCAGGTATTACTACTAGCGTAAATTTGTCTTCTGATGAGTTTATAACATTATCCTCTTATCTACAAACGACGGGACAAGAGTCAGACGAGAATTATACTTTACATATACTTAGTCCTTTTATCTACTCGAATCCAAGCCTTCAAATCAGTCCATCTTCTGATATACGCACGGTCATCTAACAGTTCGTATAACAATCGGACGAGAGGAGGAAAAGAAGGAATATCCATCTCGAGTTACAGCACCGTCATTTACACAGGGGTTTTAATCGAAATTACTTTATATACCTCTAGCTGCAAGAACAGTGAGCGATAATAGAGAACGCTCTGCGGATAGACTGTCAGGCTCAATGTTCTCACCTCCGAGAGAAACACTACCTACTAGGGAGAAATCATTTTCTATATTCAACGACAACTATTCAGGGATATTCTCTGGAGTGAAGAAGACTTTCGTCACGAAGAGAGAGAGCGAGTCTCTTCTTCCGAGACTCTGCCGTCCATTCTGAATAGTCCCGACTACTGAATCGCCACCCGACCTCCTAGAGATCCCTTCAAAGTTTTCCCCTATCCTCCACCATGCGTCGCGATTTTCGCTTACGACGTTGAGCTGGATGGGGAAGCATTTGGTGTCATCTTATTCGGGGATGGTGGCCCGCCGGTTTTGGTGGTGAGCCCGATGGACATGCCGTAGTAAGGCGCGGCTGGGTGGGCGAGGGTGATTGCGAGGAGGGTGGTGAGTGAGGGTGAGAGTTCGTGTTGTGAAATGCCTTGTGAGTGGGGGTGGTGCTGTCATTATAGACCCCGGGAATGTGAGAGGTAGAAAGTAGGAAGAGACTCCTCGCTTGCGTCTGATTGTGATTTGGAAGCTGATGAAGCTGTCGAATAGAAAGGCAAAGCGAAAGATCTGGAGGATTCACGTTATACTTATAGCAACCCTCCCACTACCATGTCAACCGGCGTATGCCATCGTCCGAGAATACAGACCACTCTCAAGAAGCGGCGCACAGTAGCGGCAATTCGCTCTTCAACGTTCACTCAATGCTAAGTAGATAAGGTCAACATCATCATAGGTCAACCTCATAGTAACATACATTTGAACGGATCTCGTATTGATAGTCGCTTGTTTGTCCTTCCTATCAAGTTCTGACATTGTACCCCACATTCGTAATACCTCGGCCCTGGAGTGTATAGTAGCCAGTGCAGATACGAACCCGAGAAGTAGATCATCGAAGCGGAAATGTCTCGACAAAGCGAGGTTCATAATGATGGTGGAGTCGAGACATAGAATTCAGAACTGCCGAAGACCGCATGTTGTGGCAAAGTGACGACGAAGTATACTCTGGCGCACAGATGAAGAGATGGTAACGAAAATGTGACTTGATATTGTGCTCCTGTTGAGCAGGTATGTGAATAGGCAGCAGTATCACAGAGAGATCGATGAGTTGGGGTAGTAGGTGAATGACAGCATAGCTTGACAAGAGAATGGTTTGCAAAGAAAGACAACAATCAACAAAGAACTTCCATCCACAACCCCCCTCTAGCTACTTATAACACTACGAGAATACGTCCTTCGCCCAGCTCGCTCAATCCCTCTTTACAAACAACAACCCACCACCGGCGTTTATCACCCAGACAAAGCACTGGATCTCGAAATCACGAAAGATGTGCGCATACGAAGAAATCATATACGAGCTTTGCCCTCATTTCACCTGGGACAACATATCGCGATGCGAAAGACGATGCAGACTATACGAGCCCATCGTCCATACATACTTCGTTCTTGGTATGTGCCAAGGGTGTATCGAGGCGGGCTTCGCAGTATGAGGACAGAGACTGTTTGGAAGGACGGTGTCGTTGGGCTTATGGAATCTGTACAACTGAGTGAGAGAAAATTGTTACCCATAAAAAGAGTGCTCGTTCCGATGTCTTTGCGGTAGCGGTTGTGAGAATATTTGTAGCAACATCTAATTTCTAATGTAACCTCGTAAGGACTAGATCTCTGACCTTGTGAGAAGATGAAGAGTACCACTCACCTACCTCGCCTCGTTCCACTTAGGAGACTATTCCCAATTTGGAAATTGTAGGAAGTACTACGTATGTTGAACGCCCTATGAGTTCCTAGTCGTCTCAGAGTCAGACACCGTCGCACGGGTGAGCCGGACGAAGGCATCACGATGGTCTCGTGGAGATATATCCATAGCAGATTAAAGAACTTCCAACCTCTGAGCAAGATGAAAGGATAAGAGTGACTGTCCCTGCTATATTAGTATGAAGATGGGCGGATTCTATATGAGTTTCGGTATGGCCGTCAATGCTATCAGCGACGAAGCTTTGACAATGACGAACCTCAAACGAAGCGACGTAAGTAACGACGCTGAGAAATGATTGTCCGAGAATATTCTCCGAAGTTCAAGGGCAAAACCTGGTTCGCGTTGATGATCGTTCGAGTTCGGAGCCTAGGGCTGAAATCACCAACTCAAAGCCTCGAAAATCTATCTTGTTTTTCGAAGCCTCCCAAAATCTCGAGGAAGGAGACACTCCCGTGGGTTTCGTGGTTGAATGCCGGTGCAAAGAACGGCAACATCAAGAGTCGAAACACCGTTCTCCTGGGGCACAACAGCCAAGAGAATATTTCTTTTCACAGGACTGTATTCATAAAGATCCGTCGTGTCAGAGATCGTCCAGGCACTAGTGGCAGCCACGAGGCAATAATGCCAAAACCAGGATTAAGCCGGTAGTCGAACCCAGCGAGGCGGATGGCAGATTCCAAATTCATGCTAAACGACTAGTCGCGTACTCTTGCTCCCCCTGGACCGCCTTGCTTTGGTCGCGCGGCAGCTGTTGGACGACAAGTTGGTGTTTGGGTGCTGACGTCTGTCCAAGCGTTCTACTGTATTGAACTTTTGAGTTGGACATCGCCGCATCGAACGGATTCCGGATTCATGCGAGGAAGTCCTTGCTGCCAGGTCGCCGTCCTCGAAGATGACAGTTTTGGAGGGGGGGGGGTCCAAAAAGCATGTCGACGGGGTAGGAGTCCAGGACGGCGGCGGTGGGATGTCGAGATCCTCCGAGTTGATGGTGACACGCCAATTGCTTTACCTCCGTACCGTTGGGGTCGTTTTGCAGATTGTGCCGTGCCAAACCGGCCAGTCGGTGGTGAAGGCATGGCTGGTGGAAAAGGGGGAGTAAAGGGAGAAAGGGGAGAAAGGGAGAATAGAGGCGAAAAGCGAGAGCTGAAGGCATGAAGACGCGAGTCACGCGACGAGCCTCTCGCTTCGACCTCGCTTATGACTCGTGACTTGTGAGGGATGGAGGTGGGTAGGGAGGCATGGTTGTTTTGATACCTCATCCCTCATACGTGTGCTCTGTGGTGTGGTGAGATATGTGGTGAGATATGACTAGGTGTGGGTAGTAGGTGTGGCATGGCCTCGAAATGATTAAAATTGTCGAGTCGTACTTTGATTCTTCATTCTTCCTTCCGTATTCCTAGCGCCGTCCTCCTCGACGGGACGGAGGTATATATCAATGCGCTGCCCTTTGGCCGAGCGAGAGCATTTGTGCAAGGAACAAGAGCCCGTGGCGTTTCTGGTTATTGACGAGTTACTGTACAGACCGCACTCGAACTCACTGAGACTGGTCTGATCTGGTCTGGTCTGGTCTGGTCTTGTCTTGTCTGATCTTGTCCGGTCTTTTCTGGTCTGGTGGTCTGGTCTGGTCTGGTCTTTTCTTGTCTTGTCTTGTCTTGTCTGAGCTTGTCTTGTCTGATCTTGTCCGGTCTGGTCTGGTCTGGCCTGGTCTTCTCTGCCGTCCGGGATGCGATCGTGCGATGTCATGATGTCGATTTCGTTCCTGAAGAACCAGAAGAACCAGAAGAACTACTCTCCACGCACATCTCCAGCAATCTCGTCATCTTTCGTCTCGCTCCTCGCCTCCTTTCTCGCCTCCCCTTGGCCGCTCTCTCGTCTCGCTAAGGAGCCACGGCCCCTTTCGTCCCCTCGCATGAGCGTAACCTTCCACATAACCTCCAGGATCCTCCCACGCCAGCCCCAAATCGCCCAAATTCTGCACAACTCCACCAAATCGAGTCTTCTCCGCCCACATCGTGACCCCTACCCCCTAGAACCTCGTCGTCGCCTTCCCTCCACTACTTCACGACAACAGCGACGTCGAGAGTCGCAAACGCCCCAACGGCTTCACAGGCGCGTCCATCGCGATCGAATATCCGGAGATCCTCCATAGACTCAGTCCACCACGCCCAATCGCTCTCCTCCAATGCCGCCGGCCCTTCGTCGACGGCCAACCCACGACTCCCCTCGCCTACCTTTCAACCTCCATATCCATCCCCATCCCCAGTCCCGACGACCTCAACTGAAGGGCGACAGCGACCGCAGGTGAGAGTCACGAGCCCCACTCGCTGGAGTCTGCGAAACGCTTTGATCGGTGGTGGGATCCCCGAATTTCCATCGCCATTCCGCAATCGATCAGGAACCGTCGGGACGAACAACACAAGCGGCGCGCTTCCTCCTGCACGACCAAGTCCCGCTCGATTGTGGAATCCAACCAATTCTACCCCTCGACCACGAAAGAGAACGGTTTCGCAAGGTCAAGGAGATCACCCGGCTGTAATTGCCATCCCTCTCTCGCATCCGGACATTGGATCCCCACGAGAAAGGGCGGCTGCAGGAGGATCATACCCGTTGTTGACGTTATCGGAGCAGAGGCAGAGTTTGCATTTAGGATCTACGAGGGCAAGTTTGCAGGTCGAAAGAAGTGGAAGTTCTGCAGGGTCGAATAGAGTTTCTTTGCCGAGGAGCGTGAGCATCGACGTCGCTCGAAGCAAGAGCGGTGACTCTCCTACAACTCCGGATCCTAGGATCGATAAAGGAAAAGGACGATCCACGTCGCCTGAGGAGGCTGAAGCCCAGAAATCTGCCAAACCAAAGCATCGAAACGTCACGGTTCTTCAAACGCAAGATCAGACCATCTTGAATAGCCAGCCGCCTTCACCTGGTCTCTCCTTTCACAGGACTATGTCTCCCGACCTCGAACGTGGACCTGACTCCCAAGGATTCTACAGTCCTGGCGGAACTTCGAATTTACCTCGCCATTCATCCAATGTCTCTCTCGACGCCGGCATTGGGCCGGCACTATCGTCTGAAAACTCTTCGGTAATCGGTTCAGAGGGAGGGGTGGCACAAGACGAATGGGGCCCCCAGCATCCATGTTTTCCACACATGAACGCGCATGTTCCTTTGAGCTCAGACTTGTACCAAACGACACGAATAATAAGGATACGAAGAGACTGGATGGTCGAAGGAGACTTAGCACCCACCTTCTCGAATTTATACCCCGAGATTCTCGACCCTGCGGGAGTGACGGAGCAAGATTTCCGCACGATCATCGAGAAGGTTAATCAGGAATTGGTGCCCGCGTTCAATCCATGGGGCGCTCGGAACATCTTTGATGCGGCAATGGGCTTGTTGACTGGCTGGATATGGGACGATCTTGGGTTCACGGCAGTCAAGTCAAGGTTGAGGAAGGCCGAGCAATTCCTAGAGGAGTGGAATAATGAGATGGAAAAGAAGAATCGAGATGGGCAGGGCAGTGCACCGAAGATCGTGCCATTAAGACGGACAGGATACATGAACGTAAGCTTCTCCCCCGTCCTTCAATCTACTCCAGCAACTGACACAACCAACCCCAGCTGGACATCCAAGTCCCCGACCCGGAAATCTCCTACCCTACCTCGAACGCCCCAGACGACCGAACAGTCACGGGCGTCTCCACGAGTTCACAACGACGACCAGCCACTTGAATTTCAATCCCCAGGCAACTTCTTCCACGTAGTTATTACCACTTTAATTGTCCGCACGGACAGACGTATATATTATTGTAATGGGAAAATGGAGGGAGAGAGGAGACTGAAGATATACCCCCCACCTCTTGCGCGAGGCTAGTTCATTTTATCGATTTTTCCGGTTGGTGTCTGTAGTATCTGTGCCATCAATGAAATAGGCGCGGTGACGGAGCATATCCTGAGGACCATTTGATATTGACATTTTTGAGTCTTGGTGTATTTTGCCATCATCGCTGGATACCTGGTCCACTCCGAGCATTGTAGCATAGCGTTTGCATAGCCTGGCCTGGGATGTTTCAAGCATGATAGACCATGTATTGCAAGTCACCTGAATATATTCCGATATCACATCGCAGCCAAACCACCCCCCCATTGCTGGCAGGTACCCGTCTCCCTCCACGATGACCGTCTTGGTCGCACCTTACAAAGGGCCCTTGCCTCAACAGCATCACAACAATGCAGACTTGGAATTCTCCCCCGCCTCGACAACGATCGACCCGACCAGCATCCATCCATCCATCCATGGCCGTGATTGATGGCGAGGCGGGAAAACCCCCGGAAGATCGCTCCCATCATGTTTGTTTCTCGGTGCTTGTGGCCGGCCCTCTGACTCCGTACCCGTCTTCCCCTTCCAGTACTGTACGGATTCCACCCGCGACCCGCCACCGATAAACCCCAGAGGGATGGCATGAATCGCCTCACCCGCGGTCCCGATAGAACGCTAGGAAGGAGACAGAGCCACATCTTCGACCCTTATAGGCACTTGGTGCAAATCCGGTGCCAGATGCCAACGCAAGGAAGATTTGCACGAAGGCACTGTACTCAAGGCGCCCACGCCAAAAGCCTCGGCGTTCTCTTGCTACGCCAGAACTACGAACAACGAGGCATTTTAAAGAATCCAAGTAGCCAAGGAGTAAGGGTAATCACTTCTTCCTCTATATATATACCTAGTTTTGTACACTTTAATGGCCGTTGCAGCGGTTGTTTTGGCATGGGACTTTTGCGTGTTACTGTAACCTTACCTTCTCGTCTGCTCCATGTCGCTTATTCTGTTCACTGTCGCTTATTCTGATCGCTGCCGCTTATTCTGTCCACCGCGAGACTGCACGAGCTACGAGTCCTTCGGGTTTTCACATTCTGAAAAGCTGGGGCACATCGAATACATTTTTGAACTTGGAAGTAGGTGAAATCTTATACGCCAATTAGTAGATCTAATTGGCCACCAACCGAGGCCTTCGTGCCGAGGCATTTCAGGGGTTTTCTTGCTTTGCCGTACCCCACACTCAAGCTTCCCCATAGCTCGCTCCTCAAACGCAACATCTTTCAATCTTCATCTTCATATAAATATAACCCTTGTTTTTTGGTGTTACGTTCCACCGAAGATCACTGGCTCTACTCCAGTCAAACCGGATCTCATCTCCTTTGCATTGCTATCTAGAATCATTTAGGACCCGGTGAATTGGAGTCAAGATGTCGAAGTATGAGACCGAGCTGAAGGATTTCCCGAGCATCTTCTCGTTGAAAGGGAAGGTTGTGGTGGTGACAGGTGGGAGCAGAGGGTTGGGATTACATGCCGCTTCCGGGTAATGACACCAATTCCCTACATCATTGTCCACATTCTCATAAAGTCTCATAGGTTCCTCCAAGCAGGCGCGTCCAAAGTCTACATAACGTCCCGCAAATCCGCTGCATGTGCTTCCGCTGTCGCAGCCCTCAACGCTCTCCCCAACCTGCAACCCGGCGCCCAAGCTATCGCGGTACCGGCTGATAGCGCGAAGTTCGAGGGCGTGAAGCATCTGGTAGCGGAGGTGAGTAAGAGTACGGATCATGTGGATGTGCTGTTTGCGAATGCCGGGGCCACGTGGGGGGAGGAGTTTGACACGCATGGGGATACGGCGTTTGGGAAGGTGATGGATTTAAATGTGAAGAGTGTTTTCAATACCGTGAGATTGTAAGTTGCTTTCTACTTACCTTTTTGGTGGGGGTTTGAGGATCGCGGGACGAGATGAGATAAGATGAGGTGAGGCGGTGGGATGAGATGCGAGAGAGGGCTAACGAGAGAGTGCAGATTTGCACCACTACTCCAGAAAAATGGCACCATTGAAGATCCTTCACGAGTAATCATCACCGCATCAGTAGCAGGAATCGGCGTTGGAACACTCGGCAAGAACGCAACGTTCGGCTACTCAGCATCCAAAGCCGCCGCCATCCATCTCACCAAGAACCTCGCGGTCGAGCTCGGGCCCCGACACATTCTCGTGAACGCTATTGCACCTGGATTCTTCCCGAGCAAGATGGCGAATGGACTGCTGGATCTGAGTGGTGGGGCGGAGGCGGTGGCGGCGAAGAATCCCAGTTTGAGATTGGGGAGACCGGAGGATATTGCGGGTTTGGTGGTCTTTTTAGCGAGTAGGGCGAGTAGTCATGTCAACGGGGCCACGGTGGTTGTTGACGGGGGAGAGGTGCTTGCGAGAGGGGGAATGGTGGGGGCGATGAAGGAGGATAAAGCTAAGCTTTGAGGTTGGATACGTAAGTTCTATTTGCCTATGGATCATGTAGATTTAGAGGGTTTAGAAACTGTCAAATCTTCCGAGCTACCCATGAGCTAGCCATGTATGTGTTCTGTAACATGCTTTCTTTATCGTGAATATAGGGAGCGTTGATGTTAGAGTCTCTCCTTTCGATGGTGAAGCCCATCCTCTCCACGAGGACGATCAATTCATCTTCGGTCAGTTCGAAGCTGCCTGGCTCGGCAATGCCTAGACCATCTCGTATTAGCACCATAATTTAAACAATGTCGTAACCACAATACCTGTACAGTCCATATCAACATCCATATCCTTCTCCTTTCCATGGATTCCCGGAGCATTTCCCTCAAAGTGCCATAATAGTGGACCAACGTTTATCAGCAGCCCATCTGGCTTGAGGCAGTTTCGGATCACTTCAAGGTATCGAATGACGTTTGGTGCGGTGTCTAAGAAGAACACTGTAGCGATAGCATCAAAACTGCCTTGTTGTTCTTCGCTACCGTATAGGAGCAAGAAGTCGGATGCGCTCATGCTCATTCTACCGGCATCTTTGGAGCTTCCGAGAACTTGCCTGGGGTTTATGTCTGGGATTTGGACAGATCGAAGGTGATTAGAGCGTGTTCTGTGGTTTGAGAAGGAGTGAATCCACTAAAATACAAGATAATTAGCGAAGGGATTTTCGGGTAGAAGGACCAATAAGGGTCATCTCATTTTTAGCTCTAAGGTGACGAGCCCTCAACTCGTACCTAGGTGAATCGCTACGCAACAAAGAAGTCATCATACCGGAAAGAGGGTGTGTATTCGTGCTTCAGAACAGCTATTAAGGATATATGAGCTTGTAAGAAGCTGGGTGTAGCTGATCTCGTTCCCCTCGGAATCGAACCCGGCGCAACAAAGATCAAAGACAAGTCGACCGAGTCCCGCTCCTGGAACAAGAACTCTCAACTTCGCCTCAGGATGCCGAGACTTCTCTATGGCTAGAGCGTCGAAGACTGGCCTGTAGCAAGCCTCTCTCTCCGGCTTCCCCTCTTCGGACCAATCGCGAAAGAGTTGCCGCATCGTACTCCTGGCTCTCTCTATATCATTTGAGGTTGCTAGGCCACGCCAATCTTTCCCTTCGGCCTTCGCCTTCAAAGATACTTCAGAATCGAGATCAGGTGACTGGAGTCCAGAGGTGAGAATCGCTTGAGCAATCTCGGCGTTCTTGTCGATAGCGTTGTCCACCTCTTCTAGAGTGTCTAAGTAGGAAAAGGGCGGGCTTGACAATAGTTCAATGTGTGACCTTGGGAGAGCATAGAATGATTGCCTTCTCAAATGAGTGGTGTTGAAGTGAGCGACTTTGGAATATTGACTGCATAGCCTTGTTAGCCGTTGTATTAAGTAGGTTTTGAAGGTGACAAAAGTCATTGCTCTGTCTCAGAAAGTGAACTCAAGTTCACTCCCCGATGGTAAACAAACCTGAATACTCACTAGAAAGAGGACAACGCGCTAAGGAAAACCTGAGTCTCTTGATCATCACCATCCTCCAACATTTCGGTCACAGCAATCTCCACTTCTCACAACAAAGAGAAGCGAACAAATTAAGGAGGCCCAAAAACAGTAACAGTAAGGAGACAGAACGAAACTAGGAGTAGCGGCCGATTGTTCGCGCCTTAGGTTACCCCCCACACCGCCTTTGCCGCTAACTTCAAGACCAGCCCAATTGAGTTAGACTGAGTCCTACCACCTCTACATCAGCCTCGCTGTTTGGTAACGCCTTGTAAACATTCCTCTCAATCGACAAAACCATCAACCCTTCGCCAGGATGGCAGCTCCAGCGCAGCTTGGGATGACGCCTCCCCTGTCTACTGCTCTTCCTACAGAGTCTGATATCTCGGCGACCAACGCTTTAATCGAAGAATTGAAACGGCAGAATAATTACGAGAGTAGTGCAGACTCCGAGAAACGGTAAATCACAATTCCTGGCACATCTTGGGGTTTCAACACTAAATAAAGAACTTGCGCTAACTTGTGTTTGCCTCAAGTACGGTCGTCCTCCAATCCCTTCAGAGAATCACCGAAGAATTCGTCAAACAAGTCCTGATAGCACAGGGCCAACCAGGCAAGATCGCAACGGCTGCTGGCGGCAAGATATTCACTTATGGAAGCTACCGTTTGGGTGTCTATGGGCCAGGCTCTGATATTGATACGCTCGTGGTAGCACCAAAGGATGTTACTCTAGACCATTTCTTCGCATATTTTCCAGATCTACTCATGAAGATGGCACCGGCCGGAGCAATAACTGAACTTACCCCCGTGCCGGACTCTTTCGTGCCTATCATCAAATTTGAGTACTCTGGCATAAGTATTGATTTGATTTTCTGCCATGTGCAGCTCAGCCAGATTCCAAAGGATTTATCACTGTTGGGAATGGACATGCTTCGAGGACTCGACGAGAAAGAGCTTCGGTGCTTGAACGGTACTCGAGTCACTGATGAAATACTTACTCTAGTACCCCAGAAGGCTGTCTTCAGAACTGCTCTACGAGGAATCAAACTTTGGGCACAGCGGCGCGCAATTTACGCAAATATTATGGGTTTTCCGGGTGGAGTTGCATGGGCTATGATGGTCGCGCGAGTATGCCAACTCTACCCAAAGGCTGCTGGATCAACCATACTTCTCAAGTTTTTCCGAATTATGGAGAAGTGGACGTGGCCGACGCCTGTACAGCTTAAGAAGATTGAGAATGGCCCTTTCTCCAATATTCGTACCTGGAATCCCCAAGTAGGCTTGGCTTTGATGTGAACCTTGTGGCGGTTGCTAATTTTTTATAGCTATACCATGGCGATAAAAACCATCTCATGCCCATCATTACGCCAGCATACCCTTCCATGTGCGCAACCCACAATATTACAAGATCGACCAGAACTATCATCCAGAGAGAGTTGCAACGCGGCGGCGATATTATGACCAACATTATGGAAGGAAGGACGCAATGGAAAGAGCTATTCGTTAAAAATACCTTCTTTGTTAACGGATACAAATATTACCTCTCAATCATTGCTGCAAGCACTACCGAGGAAGCGCAGCTCATTTGGTCCGGATTTGTGGAGTCGAAAGTTCGTCTCCTTATGGGCTTCCTCGAGGATCATGGATCTATTGCTATTGCGCATCCGTTCAACAAGGGATTCGAAAGAAAACACAAGTGTCATAGCGAGGAGGAAGTTGAGAAAGCGAAGAGTTGCCTGCATCACCAAGTCAAGGATGCCTCCACGGCTGGCGAATCGATCCAGAATGGCGATGAGAAGCCCAATGGCACAGAAAACCGCACCACTGTCTATACCTCAACGTGGTACATTGGTTTGGAATTAAGTGAAGGTGAGTCTTCCGTCTACGAAAATATCACCCTGAACTGCTACAGTCCACAGGATTCCTCTTTAGATGATGCATGCCAATCTCGGCGGTCTCGCCCAGCTGCTGATTAAACTAGGTGCCAAGTCACTTGACTTGTCTTACCAGGTAGACAAATTCAAACATGATATCTGTATGAAATGGGAAAAATTCGACCAAGACCTCAATGCCATAAACATCATCCACACGAAAAAGTTAGTGGACAATTCTTTGGCCTTTATTGAGACGTTCAGCTAATGCGAATAGTTGTGATCTCCCTGTCGATGTTTTCTGTGAGGGCGAGGTCAAACCCACTCGGCCACAAAAGAAAAAGAAGCGCTCGGCAGAAGTAAGTATCTTCTTGTATCGATAACTTGGCGAAAGATTGTTGTTCCATGGTAATAGCGGTGTTAACTCTATTCAGGACCCCGCCAACCTGCCAGCAAAAAGACAGCACACCTCTGTAGCTGCTGCGAGTTAAGATCTGTGCAAACATACCCAAACCCCAATTCCTTTCGCTGATTGATCGCCATCTTAAGATAGACGTACCCTGAGACCTCATGCCATCTTTCTTGCCTTTGATCACATGTTGCTCGATGGCATTTACCATAATACGGATTTGTTGACCGAGAGTACTAACATACATGGGCATAGCTATTAACCCACCCAGGAACGAATTCCTGGCTAGGTGAGCGTTTAAGCTTTTACTGGATTTCACTCGACATTCTACGAGGAAGCTGGTGTTCAGGCGTGAGAGCTAGAGAGAGCGCAAGGGGAGGCTCAGTTCATCAAATTTCTGGCGTTGGTAGACTTGGGGACCAGTATAATTGCTACGGCACTGGGCATTTAAGTGGCCTGGAAGCTCTGTATCTAGCGCATAGCCATACAATAATATTTCGAGGCCAAGAGGCTCAAACAAATCATCTCTTTAAATCGAATCAATTTTGTAATCTATAGATAATATTTACATAGAAGCCAAGACCTCGGTTACGTCAGAGCAAGTCCCTAACCGTAGTCTCTTAGCCGTTGCCGACAGCTCAAGCTTGGAGCTCCCACCAAGCAAGTTTTGTGGATAACTTCAAGGCTTCTTCTAATTTCGCTACAGGAACTTGACATCTATTTAGGTTCTGCTGTGCGACATTCCGGTCTCTTACGCAAAAAAGGCATTAGTAATACACCTACATTTTACCAGTCAGCCAGTCACGATCTAGAATCCAACGAGCCAGCCAGCCTGAACTGTGCCCCCTCTTCGGTCGCTTCCAACAAGTTCATCTCGACCTCGACTCATCGAAAGTGGCGGGCCCTTTGCGCCCCAGAGTTCATCCGCACCATCGTCGAAGTCTGCTTTGTTACCTATTTCCCAATCCTCGAAGAAGCACCCGCGACCGGCTCGCACGGCTCCGCCACGAAGCCTTGCCACATTACAAGCTCCGAGCCCAGTCGCGAATTTACAGCCTGATAGTAAGGCTCCAGAAGCGGCGCAAGGCGAAGAGAGCAGCAGGAACCGGCATTCTTGAGATTCTTCGACGGCAGGGTCCTTTGGTATTTGGAAACACGGGCAAAGACAATGAGCAACTCGGCCGTGCGAAGGTGACCATGTCTGGTTCCATACCTGGCTATGGGGGTGGCGTTGGATATGGAGAAGGTGGTGAGCGGGGATCGAAGAGGAAGAAGTTTGCTGGCTATTTAAAAGCTGCCAACGACATTCGACAATCATACCAACAGTCTTACTCGCAGAAATGGGCCGAAAGCGGACAAGAAGATGAGGATGTCAAGGGAATTCCGGGCTCTTTCCCGGACGTGGCTATAGTATCACATGGAGATGAACAACTCGTCTTGTTTCCTTCGTATGCACGAAGGCATGTTAAAGAGCCTCCTAATGCACACCGAGCAATGGATGAGGAAGACGGTCCCGGAGATGCAGAGTTCTGGGCGAGAGAATGGCAGAAGTTCGAGGACGACAACGCTATAGTCGATGTTGATGTTCGAGGCTGGATTTATTCGCCACATCGCGGGCCTATATCGAGGAAGAACAGGGTGCTAATAGGACTTGCTCGACAGCTCAGCGGCATCCCAGCTCCTAAAACTCCAAGTAGAGACAACAGCCCAGACTCGGCATCATCCATTCGAGCGAGACACAGAGAGCACGAAGCTCAACGAGAGCAAGACAAAATCGCACAAGAGGCGGAACAAATCTTGAAGAAAGGAGAGGGAGAGGAGAGTGTTGCGTCGCGAGGAGGCTACAGTGAAAGACCACGAGAAGATTCGGATGCTGAGACTCTGTATGGGGATCGAAAGCGATCTCTCACCCCATCTCGAACACCGGACAATGCTCCTGCTCCAGGTCCTGGGCGGTCACCCTGGAACCATCCATCTGATATGAACCAAGCTGAGCTCCTTACAGCAAATTCCCATTTAATGGCACGTTTACGTCCATTCATGACGAGCCCTCTCATTTCCACCCCCATCACGGTCTTCTTCTATGATGAAAAGAGATCCGTGTCCAGAACGGTCACGACTAACGAAGCGGGGCATTTCACAATGAGAGCAGCCTTGGAGTTTGTGCCTACACATGTGCGGGTCCTTGCATCGGAGTATCTTTCTGCTGTTGAGGAAGTTAAGATCACAGAGCCCAGAGGTGTAAGCCTGATTAGTGATGTTGATGACACTATCAAGCACTCTTCAATTGGCAGTGGAGCCCGAGAAATATTTCGAAACACGTTCATTCGTGATCTCGGGGATCTTACTATCGATGGGGTCAAAGAATGGTACAATACCATGTACGAGATGGGGGTAGGCATACATTATGTCTCCAACTCCCCATGGCAATTGTTCCCGGTGCTGGTAACATTCTTTCAAAAAGCAAGTTTGCCTCCCGGGTCGTACCACTTGAAACAGTACAGCGGAATGCTTCAAGGGATCTTCGAACCCGTAGCAGAGAGGAAGAAGGGCACACTTGAGAAGATCATGAGAGACTTTCCAGAGAGGAAATTTATCCTCGTCGGTGACAGTGGCGAAGCAGATTTGGAAGTGTACACCGATGTAGTACTTGCGAACCCAGGGAAGATAATCGCAATTTTCATTCGAGATGTCACGACTCCAGAAACGGAGGGGTTCTTTGATTCGGCCATGGGACCTCTCAGCGGTGATCGTTCGCGAGGCACACGACCACCTTCCATGACCAACGCCATGGACAGTCGTGGGAATGTCTCTGTTTCCTCAAAAATGCCAGAGCGAAAGCCTGCACTACCGCCACCCTCTAGGACTGAAAGTACGGATAGTCGAAGGAATGACTCTGTTTCTTCGAAGTTTACGGAGCGAAAGCCTGTACTACCGCCACCTTTAAGGACTGAAAGTATGGATAGTCGAAGGAATGAGTCGATTGCCTCAAATCTGCTAGAACGTCGACCAACACTACCACCTAGAATCAAATCGGAAACTAAACCACAGACGAGCTCTGGTCCTGCCATGGGAAAACTGATTGACCTGGATAGTGACCCCGAAGACAACGACGTCCATGAATCACATAAACGAGTCATGCCGCGCTCTGCGTCTGACTTTCAAGGACTAGAAGCTCCTAAGCGAAAGTCTGACCCTGAACTAAATGGCCGCGCTCCACCTCCTCGACCATCCAAACCGTTAGCACTTCGCAGCGCTTCAACGAATAGTAGTTCATCTGATTCGCTGAATGGCATGAAGACACCACCTCCGCCCCCAAAACCACGTCGTAGTAATGGCTCTGCCAGCAACCTGTCCCATCCACTGTCCCAAGCACAGAACTTTTCTGATGCCAAATCGTCTAATGATGGGCACATCTCAAGCGCTCGCCAAAAAGCAGCGGCGGTGTATAATTCCTTGCCCGAAGTTCGATCGTATATGCCTGGTCATCACTCCACATCAGAAGGGGGTGAGAAACGCAATGCTTCATCCGAATACATACCTCCTCCGCCCCCTCGCAGGACTAATACGTCGAGTACAGCAGTAGGGAATGTTGCGAATCAACTGTCGTGGAATAGCGTGGACTCCTCTGACGACGAGCGACCTGCCGCAGTTGTAGACAAGAAGTTAGATCTCTGGAAGCAGCGATGGAGGCGTGCCCAAAGCATCCTTCAGTCCAAGGGTGTGATGCTTAGAAGCTGGAGGACTGGACATGACATCTGCATAGAGGCTGTTCAGTTGATTGAAAAGAATATGAGAGAAATGAGCGTTGAAGGTTATGGAAAGAGCACGAAAACGGGTGAAGGCGGGGGAGAGGCTAAAGTCAAGGACTTGAAGAAATGACAGGATGAATGCACGAGGGGGCAACCCTCCATGGGGATTTTGGATATTATCACGAGAAACAAACTTCAAAAGGTACACTGCACTTTCAAAGAGACTCCACGTCGAGACGTCTCTTCCAGAGGTTGAACGAGGAGCGAAGTATGTTATCACCCTGCTCTTAGTCTGGCGTTGGATATGAGATACATACAAAAGCTGAAATGGGTGCACTGAGCGCTAGCAACCGCGATTGTTTTTGCGAATTCGAAGAAGTGTTCTCCAGTAGTGCTCTCGATATCAGCCTTGTTTCGTCGGTACTTGGTACCCAGGGGCAGAAAAGCACTTGTACCTGCGTGCCTGTGTAAGGTTAACGCTGGCTATGGCTTTTCTCCCCGCAATACGGAGTAGCAAGCTAAACTCCCTCTCAGGGGTATCTCCCGCTCATCCTCTTGTTTCTCTCAAATTCTCAATGTCTGTCACCATGCACCACATCGGAGTTGGCTTTCCACGTGCATACGTGATGATTGGCAGAGAAGTCTCACGTCTCGTTCAGCTCGGCTGAGCGTCCATCTCTAATTCTCCACGACGATTTTCAGTGGACGACGCCATGAGATGCTTGTTCGGGAGGCGTTCACACTAGTGCGGCTGGTTGCCATGGCTGGTATTTGTCCCACCACATATACTCCGTATACGAAGCGATTCCCGCCGTTGATGTTTTCCGCCTGCTTGTGTTGCTCTTGGTTTTCTTGTCTTTCTGTCTACAGCATCTGTTTTTCTGTTTTTCTGTTTTTGTGGTTCTTTTGGTTTTCATGGGACGCTGAAATGGCCATCTTCGATGAGATACCTGCCATGACGGCTGCTGGCAATGATGGGAGACCGAGTGTGCCCGAGCCCACCCAAGCACCGCCTCGAGAATTGGTGAAGGCGAGATTCAAGAGAGCGACTGCAAATATATGTTCCGAGTGGACGATTCCGGGAGGTATGTCTTCAACTGACTCTCCCGCTGCCTCTGCATTTCGTCCTAACATGAACAAGGCTACGGACAACCAAAATGCGGAGCAGGGCAGACCTGCCTCTTCACAAGTTTCGGTGGGAACCACTACGAAGGTTGTGGTTCTACCGGTATCCTTTACGATTGGATTACCCAATGTTGGAATTATCCCAAGTCTGGGGAGGCGCCTGCGAGTCAGCGGTATTGTTCTGCTCAGGCGCCGTATTGCGGGTTAGTCGATATCCATATAAACACTCTCCTCTACAAGGGGATGGAGAAGGGGAATCGTACTGACGAATGGGGAAATAGATATTTCGCCTTCGTATTCACAGACGGAGCTACGTTCTCGAATTTCGGATGTAGTGCGAACCCCTACTCACTGACCGTTAACTTGGTTGATTCGGCGTTGAGCTCGATTCTATTAGCGGGATCGAGTACGCAGACGACGATTGGACCTTTAAGTGTTTCGCCATCTTTAAATCTGCCAACATCATCCACGCCCAGCACTACCACCACACCTACACCACTGCCCTTGCCGCCCGCACCCGTCGAAGAGAAGACACCCATCGCACCCATCGTCGGCGGAGCAGTCGGCGGCGTCGCAGTCCTCGCATTCCTCATCGCACTCTTACTCCTCCTGCTGAAACGCCGGCAGAAGCGCGCGAAGAAAGACGCGCTCGAGCAAGCACAAGCACACGCCGCGACGGCCGCCGCGTTCCATAATAGTCAACAGGGTGCCGTTGCTGAGGTGGAGGGGAAGCCACTTGCCCTCCCTCCACCGATTCTGGTTCCCACGCCTCGGGTGAATGAGAAAGCAACTCCCACTGCGTCACCCACGACAGGATTCTTCAGACCGGCGAGGACGAGCACGTACACGAGCGATGACCCTCGAGGTGGAGGAGGGGGCGCGGGGAGCCAGAGTCCACCACCGATGTATACGAGGCCGCTGTCGACGAGCAACCACAGCCAGAGTACTCCCTCGGAGATGGATCCCACGAGTCGGGCGCCGAGTACGGTGGTCGTCTCGCCGGTGAGTCCGCCGTCGAGCGTGCCAGAGCTTGGGGGGTCCATTCTACAGCCGAATGAGCCGCCAGGACCGGTTGCAGGTGTGCTGGGAGGTCGGAGTGGCGCGAGTGAGAGGGGAGGGGAGGGGAGACCGCTGTATAAGGCGCGCGGCCCGCGGGAGCTGAAGCCAGGCGAGGCGCCGAGGGAGGGAGCGTATGTGGCGGCTAGTACGGGGGGCCTTGGAGGGAGGATCATGAGTCCCGGCGTGGATATGAGTGGGGGGTTGTTGAGGGAGGATTTTAGGGATGATGGACGGTGATGGGGGTGTTGGGCCAGGAATGGAGTTGGACCGGTCTTGACTTTGCCACGACTAGCAGCATGGGCGTCGGATCGCTCCTGGGGTCCAAATGGAGTCGTGGAGGGGGCCCAGGTACGGACTGAGATGTTGTATCAGACCTCGAAGCCGTGGCGTAGATGAAGTGACGCGGGCGTCACCCGTCGTCGCCTCGAGATGATGATAGGTCGCGAGATGCCCATCTAGTGCTTCCAAGCTTCCACGAGCACTGCTGACCAAAAGAACGGCGCGGCGCGTGAAAGGGGGAAGAGGGAAGAGGGAAGAGAGGGGTTTGAAAAGTCGTGTGCATTGACAGCTGGGGGACCTGAAGTATTATTCTTCGAGTGTTATAAGAACTCAAGTTGAAAATTAGGGCGTTTGAGGAACCCGTCCCAGCGAAAACACCCACGTAAACACGGTTAGGATATAAACCCGACGCGATGCCTAGGGATCTAGTTGACACTCTAACTCCACCACGAGAGCTCGTTTTACCGATAGACGAGTTTAGCCCTTCCGCGTACATCATCACTATCCTTTCCCGTGTACATGCTCTAAACCTAATGCCCATCACCGTTCACTGCCGTTGCCCTGTACTGTACGTCCGGCCCCCTTCCTCCCATACTTCCTCTCGACCTCGTCCAACAATCTCGCAAGGCCATGATCGTGTGTAAGCCTGATAGTCGCCGTCGCCAAACTCAATTTCCCCACACACCTCGTCGCCCTCCTCGACCTCAGCGCCTTGCCATCGCCGGTATATACATACGTCGACGGATTGCTACGCAATAGAAACAAACGAAGATCGTAAGTTAGGAGTCTCTCAAGCGGGAAACTGCGAGTAGATCGACGTGGGAGTGGCCAATCTCTGCAACCTCCCAGACGACAACGGTTGGTTGGGGGGGACTAACTCTTTCCACACCCACTGCCACTCCCCCCCTTCGTAGAACACCAGATCAACTACCTCATTCAGCGGGACATCGATGCTCTCGTCGCCTAGGTGCCTGGTGTTCAAGGCGCGTTGTCTCTCTTCCATCTCCCAGAACTGATGCACGAGGTTGACGGCTGTGACGCTGTCCCACATCCCTTCCTTTCGAGGACAGCGTTGGAGGAGGTCCATGGCCTCGCGTTTGAGGGAGGGGACTTGGCATTTCACGCCGACGTAGTAGAGAGGACCAATGATGCCCATGTCGGAGGAAAATGTGAGGGCTGGTTTTCCATGTCGGGCGTCTTGTTCGGCGGCGGTGATGAGGGAGCGGGAGAGGTTGATGATGATTTGGAAGTCGTGGTTGAAGTGGGTGTATTGCTGTGCGTCATTAGTGGCTTCCGCAATGGCTCTTTGATCGCGCATCGAGGGCGCGACGTCAGACATGATGCGGACGATGGTGTGGTGGATTTTGAGGAGGGCGGCGCCGCGGACTTGACGGCTGGTGAAGGATGGGCTATGGAGAGACATGAACTTTTCGAATGATCTATTCCAGTCCATGATTTTGGCGGCGTAATTTCTGAGGAGTTCGTGTGCCTCGAGTGATTGGCAGCACATTGGCAGTGAGCCATCACACCTGATATTCTGAGTCAGGCTCTTTTCATCCATGTGAGAATCTGAGCGGAAGGTCAGTCAGTACTCACAGATAGAACATCCGAAAGAGACCATCGCAACATTCATTCAAGCTAGAACGAGCCTCTTCCAAACTCGGGAACACGTCGGGAACACTCTTCCCTTGCGGGACAGCTTGCGTGAGTTCCCTCGCAAAGGTCGCTCGATCATGAGGCTCGCTAGTGTCGATATAAAGAATCGACTGTAACCCCAACCTCAAGAGCAGCGGCGCAATCACGTCCTCGATCAGAGGATCGATTGGCCTCCCCGAGCTCCTGAGATCACGGAGGATCCTCATCCCACTCTGCAAATGCACAATCGCGGTCTGGTAGTACCCTCTCAGAGAGTCGAAGCAGACGAAAAGAATGCATGACATCAGAGCCATCATAGGAGCCTGCTTGCCCGTAGCAAGAGACCGCCGTAGATGCCCCAGCGCCTTCGTATATTGATTGAGCGTAAAAGCAGCATTATCCCCCTTCCCCGGGTATTTGATCATCGACTTGCCCGCAAAATCTTCATGCAGAGAGCTGATTGCAATAACGGCATGTCGTAGTGACGGTTCTCCAAGACTAACTTGCGGCAAGAGGGCATCCCAGAACCCACTCGAGTAGAAACCATTAAGTTCCGGTGAGGTCTGGGTGATGAAATGGGCGAATGCCCTTTTCTCCTGGGAATTTCCTGGGACCTGGCTGCTGGGGCGCATGGCGATTGTCCCATCGCAGGTGATGCGTGGGGAGCTCTGGCTGGAAGAGTTCAAATAGCCATCGCATGTTCTCCCGGTGGAAGTACATCTGCTGCAAAAGGGCTTTGCTTCGTCACACTTGACGCGTCGAATCCTGTTCCAGCAATTAATGCCATCCCTCCCATCCATCCCTTGGGGACGACACTTACTTGCAAGTCTGACATCCTGTCCTCGTCTTTGGTCCACACTGCCTCCTCCGCCGGTGGACATTCGCTTGAGGTTTCGTCGGTGATTCAGGGGCCATCGTTGAGTCGTTCTCACAGGAACACGTAGGTACGGAGTAGTCGTGGTCGCAATGGGAGGGAGTGCAGATAGATATACGAGCAGCAGACGATAAGATATTGACGGAGAGACCTAGGTACGGGTTGGCAAAGGAAGGTCACCACGTAGGTCTAGGCCGGCCATGTAAGTAGGTACGGAGTACGGATGCGAAAACAAAGCAATGCCCGGCCATGAAATATCCCGTACGGAGGGGGATGTGATCATTGTGAGGGATTCATTGTGATCGATGTGAGGGGGTCGTTGTCGTCGAGACTCGAGAGAGGCGCGGTGAAGTCAGACTGGTACTCCGTACCCGTAGACTGCGGATCCAATCATCCAAAGGACCAAAGCCCACGTCCCTATCCCTGTCCCTGTCCCTGTCCCCTGAAGCGCCCTACACCGTACTTGTAAGCGTTCTCTAAGCGCGGGTGGGGGTCTGACCAATGAGACGGCCTGGAGCGTCACCGGTGACAGCGTTGACGCAAGGCGGGGCTCGGGCCTTATACTGTACAGTCGCCTTTGACCAATGGCCGACCCGTCAAGAGTGATCCTGACCAGGCCATTGGCGCATACCCTTCCAAAAATCAGGTGATATGACCTCAATTAATGTTTATGAAGGCCTGTAGGCTGTATACATACGTAGTACCTCCGTGCTGCACACCGTACAACGTTGTATACGGAGTACATTCGCCTCACCTGTGTGGAGCTAGCAGGGACAATAAGCGACATGCACGTGACTTACCAAAAGGGGCTTCGCGTGGCTGATTCTCCTCCGCCGCAGCTCCCCTGACGCCTCGCTAGAGACTGGCATAAGCAATGCCACTTGTACTCCGTAGAGCTGATTTGGAACCGGCGCAATTTGTAATGGGATTAATAGTCTGTGCCCCTCCCCCGAGTATGATGGGAAAAAGTGGATCCAGCGTCGATCACCAACTCCACCCAACTCCATCACTAGGAAGTTAGGAACCCTATTCATCACGCCCATGCCGACAGGTGCGAGCGAGCATCAGGAAGATCACCGCGCGAACCGAGGACTCAAATGCACGAGGCAATTCGCCCCAGGGGGTGCGAGCGCTCAGGCATCACGCATATAACCTCTGGAGCAAAGGGAAGCCTCCTCCTCCTCCTCCTCATCTCATCTCATCCTCATCCTCATCCTCATCCTTGTCTTCAGCCTCAGCCTCATCCTCATCCTCAATCTTGACGCTCCCACCCAACAGCTGCGGAGCAAGACAACCAATGGCGTACTAAGATGCGACTGCCCGCCCGATATAGCCACGAGTAACCGGGTTCCGTGCCCTCCTTCCAGAACTTTAAAGCGGGACCGCACATGTACGAGTCGTCCAATCATCACCGTCGCACGTACTGACTTAGCAAACCCAGAGCAAGTCTTGTCGGTGGTCCAGTGACACCGTGAGTCCGTGGCGGCGTTTGTGATATCCCCATTTGTGAAGACGGCCGACTTCACGGAATAAAGCTCCATTGCCACCACGGCCCACCAGTCGATCATTTTAGAGCGCAGCGAACCAAGGCTTCCACGGCAGTGGCCCCCCGGGAGGGGCCTTGGATAGCCCCAGGCAAGGCTGTTCTGGCACAGATATTCGGGTTCGGGTCTGGACTCTAGACCCTGGTCCCTGGTCCCTGGTCCCTGGTCCCTGGACTCTCGAACGAGCATCGTCGTCGTACGGTACTCCGTAACTTGCCTTAAAGGGATGATGTTTACTCTAGTACTCTACTTATAGTAGTCTCTCGGTTAAGGTTCGTCAATCTACGCCAGTACGAAGTACATTACTCGAGTACTGCATACATCTCCTCAAAGCCGAATGTATTAAAGAATTGTGGCTAGCATGTTTATTATTAGTTTATCTGGAATTTTGGCTTCTCTGCTCTCTGCTGGCCATGAAGGCAGGCAATCCGCTACTCGTCATACCCTTCTCTCCGTGCCCACATGATTCGTTACGGAGGTATCTACAAGGTAAAAAGTAATATAAACAATCCCGAATGCGTCACCCCCCTCATTACCTCGTGCACATCGTATGGATCCCAAGACTCGATGGCGCCAAAAATAAAACGGCATGTTCACCTTGTCGCCTCAATGGCTGCGTTCAAAGGTACGCATCGGAGACTGCGTCCTCTTCGTACACCTGCACCTGCCTTTTGGATCAGGGTGGGCGTCAGTTCTTCTCGCCAGGTTCGAAACACCGACTTCATATCTCGAGGGATTCCTTCCATCACGACAGTCGAGACAGGCACAAATGGTCGATCCTCCATACTAGCCGCCAGGATGCCATACTCTTGTCCGAACGCAAGTGCGTGGTGAAAGGCAGCGTATTGCGATTGGGCTCGTGCTCCCACGATAACATACATCTCAAAAAAGGCATCTAAGATGTAGATTTTGGATGGGGAGATGTCCGACTGGCTGAACGGGTTTACCTCCACGATCTGGTTTCAATTAGTTCAAGCAGCTGGTCGAATTCATTGCAAGACTCACCTGTTCCTTGAGAGAAGTATCGGCACAGAACAGTCGGCTACAATATTTGCTGTAGTTTGGCTTCATTCTCCAATGATCGGCCGATTTTGGAATTTCTGCCCCACCAAACACATCTAAGAAAGAGGATGTCTCATTCCCATCTTCTACCTCTTCGATCTCGCCAGTGAGCCCAAACTCCATGCCGATCAGCCTAGCACAACTCACTTCTTCAATGCCGCTTCCTTTCCCCTTCCATAGATAAGTCTTCCCAGACGGCGTCGAGATGAGATATGGGAATCCAGAACAGAGACTGTGTTGCGAGAAGTCGACCTCATCGAAAGCTACGTGGCCAACATGTTTTCGCCCACAGAGGATATTTGGTGCAAGCGAATCAAACTTGTTCGAGGTACCACGTCTGGTCACTATAACCCCTCCCAGCGCAGCAAAGAAGCCCGGTGTTTCCCTTCCTTGGGTGATGATGACAAGTTTCCCAGCACTACCCTTGGCCTCTCTGTGAGCAAATATTTCTGCCTCGGCAACAACGTTTCTAGGCACCTCGTAGCCTTGCCAATAGTATACCTCCGTTGCTTTCTTGCCTGCCGCATCCACAAATGTATGCGTACATAAATACATGTTGCCTTCAAACAGTATTCGTTCCTGATGACTTGGCACAGGTTGCTTCTTACCGTCAGCTCCTAGTTGGTACATAATTGAGCGTAGTGTTTTTATGAGAGGTTCCGGCTCTGGTCGTGCGGCTAGAATTGCAGAAGTGTTAACCATATAGTCTGGTAATGGCGCTCTTCGACCACCAAAGAATTCAGCAACGAGACTTGAAGCTTCTGACGCTTGTGGTACAAGACTATCCCCGAATTCAGGCGACAAAGGAGAAGGGCGACTCTCAGAGGTCCCCGTTGGAGATAAAGCAGTTTTCGAAGGACGAACTGGGAGTGGTCGAGCTACGACTTGCTCTCTGACCTGAGTACTGGGCGCTGTCTTAGTGACTAGCTTAGACGGGCTTGGAGAACGTAGACCTGCGGAGACCATGGCAGCATTTTCATCTGATTGTGTGGGCAATTTGATGGGTGAGCGAGCACGGGGTGAGACTTGCGGTAGTGTTGGTTCGGCGGGGCGGTTCCACGAGGTAGTCGCGCCTTTGGCGGTTTTCAAAGGCTGAGGGACGGTACTTCTGGGGGCACCAGTGTTTGTTGTAGGGGTCGGAGACCTTGCCCTGCCATTAGTTGAATCCTCGGCTTTCGAGGTAAAGACTGGCTCGATAGGACGAAGAGATTTTTGAGTGACTGGTGGTTTGGCGGGGCGATCTTGGGATGGAGGGGAACGTGGTTCGTTTTGCAAAGAATTGGTGGCTAGAGCTCGGGGTTTCGCAGCCGCCACTGGTGAGAATCCGGAGGCTTTTGGTGACCTGAGAAATGACGGAGCCGGCGTTTGTGGTTCTACAGTTGCGAGGATCTCGGTGGTATTAGCTTTCTTGGTAGGGGAGAGTGGTCTAGGGGTCTCCAACTGCGTCTCTATTCCGTTGAATTTGTCTGGGCCCTCCTGGAGGAACTGGGAGCGCCTCTTCATATCTAATTTCCTGGGAGACGAAGGTTGTGAGGTTGCCACCTCTTTTGTTGGGGAAACACTATCCGGCTGTGATATGTTCTGTACAGGCTTCAGCGGCTTCACAGGCTGCGGCGCACTTTTGGACTTTTCGAGATTTGCTGTGTCAGAGACACTAATCGCCTCTGGTTCGGGCTTAGCTGGATCTGCGCCTGGGGTGCTAGGAGCTGCAGATGGAGCCTTTCTTCGCGGCCCACGAGCTCGAGATTTTGTCATGTGAGTGAGCTGAGGGCCGGGTTCCTGGGGATCAGTTGTGGTGATCATGCCCACTGCGCGCTGTGAGGTCGTGGAATTCGCTGGACTTGATGAACGTGAGGCATCGCTCGTCATGGATGGTGGCCCCCGAGCCAATAATCCAGCAAGAACTGGATTAAATCGGCTTGCGAGTTTACCACCACCTACTGCCATAGATTCTTTCCCCATTCCAGAAGACTTCGATGGCTCGGTCCGATGCGTGGGAGAGGCGTCAAGACTTGAACTAGGCTCCACTCTACTCATTGCACGCCTCCTTGCTAAAGCCTCCGGTACGTCGTTTTCTTTATTGGTCCCACTTGTAGGCCGAACACCTTTGCCTTCAATCTGAGTCTTTTTGAAGTCCTCTTTCTTCTTTAGGATGGCTTCCTTGAATCCATCCGTTCTCTCCGTCTTCTTTGGCCCACCAGTGAGGTTCAATGCAGCTTTTCCACGCGTGATGTTGTTTTTGAGCTCGTCAGGTGCAACATAATTCTGTGTCTTAGTACGCCGCAATTGACCAAACACGTTCTTAAATTCCGGCTCAGCAGAACCACTATTCTCAGTGGGAATTTGGCGAGGCTTCAAGGTCGATCTAAAATCTTTCTTAGGTGGTGTCTCCGGTTTAACCTTTGTGGTTGCAGGAGGAATTCGTGAGGCTTGACTTGACGCCTCGCCCAAATCACTCTGCTTCGCCGTATCCTCAGATCCTTGGGAAGAGCCACTCTCGGGGCGACCTTTTGACAGGGCGGCTGAAGAAAATCCAGAAGGGAGACCACCAGTACCCGGAGGCTTGGACAGCCTGCCAGGCGGGGGTGTTCTCATCAAACCTCCTATGGCTACTTCATGCTTGATATTAGCAACTGGGCCACGGCCAAGGTCAGCACTGCCCTTTTGTTTTGCCTTGTTGATTTCCGACATCCATGAAGGTTGCTGGGGATGTGGCACACTCTTTGGTTTGGGGGATTCTGGTTTATTCAGCGCAGTTTCTAGCCAACTGGACTTTGTAGGACTCCATCTTCGAGGGTCCATGGTCTTTGAAGGACTAGTTGGCGGGGTTGCATCGACTCGTGAAGTAGTGTCAATGGCTGGACTTGGCTCATTTGAACCCTCTTTAGTAGTTTGAGGGGTTTGCGAGCGCGAAGTAGGAAGAGCAGGTTTGACAAAACCCTCATCGTCAATAGAGGACGCTGTTGGGCCATCTTGGGGTGCTGTTACAGTACTATGACTAGATGTGGGCCTCGAGGGAGGCCGTGGCGAACTCTCACGGCTTAAGCTACTATAAACAGTGGGGAGGTGACTGGCTGCCCCTAAAGTATTGCCGGTTCCAGCGTCGTGATTACTTCGATTGCTAGCCACGGAGTTGGCTCTGTTCAGACCTGGGGGGGATTGGACGCTCCATCGCTTATTCACACTATCCGATCGCTTCATCATGGCGCTTTGCACAAATCCTCCCATCCCCTTTGTAGGAGATAATGGCCGATCAAGTCTTTCTGGTGAAATCCTTCCTTGTGATGGCGACATGGCCATACCTCGGTTTTCGCTTTGGGCGGTAGAATTCGGTGGATCAAGTCTCAGAGCCCCAGTCAGCGGAACCTGGGGAGATCCAACGCGACCAGCTGTTGCTGGCAAGGCATGGTAAGATTCTCGCATAGTGTTCCCAACGGCAGCACTACTGCTCGATAGCGAAGAACTTCGATCCATAGGCTCCTCAGCTGTCCGCAAGCTAGGTGGGCTCTCACCGGACATTCCGGGCAACTTGACACGCGCAGAACCCTGTCCTTGATCCGATCTCTCCCCATCTTCAGCCTGGTTCCGTCTGTATGCTGGTGAGTTCATTCCTCTATCTGCAGTCTGTCGAAACCGTGGCTGGTCCTGGCTAGCCAACGACTGGGAAATTTGGTCTCGCGAGAGGACAGGCTCTGCCGTGGCCGGAGAAGCTTCTGGTGATTGTGCCTTTGGTGATCGCGCTGCATTTTCAGTAGCTACCATGGAAAGAGGCCGGCTTCGAGTATGGTCAGAAGACTGAGACGTTGGGCGCCGTTGCCATGAAAGGGGGGAGCTTCTTGATGGCATCGCGCTAGATGGAGAAATCTTGGGTGGATCATTGAGCTTGTAATTGCTCCCCGATGTGCGCGCATCGCCTCCTGCAGCATAGCTTTGCTTCGTTGCAGAACTTGTTGGGACTGCTGAGTCCATCGTGTTTTCGATTGCGGTATCTGTGCAAGATTGCGGATCGTGCGAGGCAGATAGATCTTGAGACGAAGAAGCGGACGGAAGCCCTAATGAGACTTTGGAGGCTGTGGGGGTATTCGCGGGAGACGATTTGGTTGGGGAGATGGATCTTGCGCGTTCTACGATGTTTGTTGTCAGCTCCAACATATTTCAATGGAAGAGTTTAGCACAATGTGGATTTCTGGCAGCTGGCGGCAAAGTCTCACCCGATCGTCGCGCTTGCCGTTGTTTTCTGCCCTCCAAAATCTCTTGTTCTAGCTTCCGGGCTCTTTCGTCGTCTTCTTCATCGCGTTTGTGACCCAGTTCCTTGATTCTTTGCAGGAAGTCGATCACGTCCTCAGAACTGTCGGCAACAGACATTTCGGTTGCCAATTGAAATTCACTAAAACTACACAATGACCCAGAGAAAGCACAGGCCGTTCGAGTCGGGAGAAGAAGCGCATTGAAAACAATGAAAGCTCAGCGGGGTAGAACTTTGCCAGGAGTAAGGATGGCTTCAAGAGGTATACAGAGGGAAGGTATACAAGGGCAGGTATGCGGAGGGAGGGTGAGTGACTGTACGGAGTACTGTACGGAGTACGGACCGTACAATATACGAAGTAGTACGTCTCATGGTAATGATGATGGTGTATGAACTACGGCATACCTTAGAGCGGTCGGATGCACCTTCTTGAAGTGTGTCAAACTGTATTCCCACCTGGTTGTGGTGAGAAAGGGATACATGTCTCCTTGTTGCATACAGTACAAACTCCATTGTTGTGTACATGCTTTCTCACCACCAATGCCTTTGTTTACTTTGTACGAACCGTCCGAACGCGCTTCCCTGTCGAGTGCCACGCCGACTCGCCTCCTCTCAGAGTACATAGGAACTACGAAGCGTGCGATGAAGCATTCAGTTCGCAAGCCAATTCGCAAATCAGTAAAGAAAGAGTCTCTGCTTGGCATCCTCGACCACCCATGCCAGCCCGTCTTTTAGGTTCGCTCCCGTCATAGCCGAACATCGAATGATGTTCCATTTATGTGTTTTGATGTCCATCAATTCGAGCGCCTGTATGCGGTTAGCGCAGGCGCCGTCTTCAACGACATGCCTCGACGAACCTCTCGGATTTCCATCTCGTCCATGCAGCCGTTCACCTCGGTCTTGTTGGCAAACACAAGCAGTGATGCCCCAGAGAGTCTCTTTGCAAAGCTTTAGTATCGGTCCACGCCGGGGTGGGCATTGTGGCTTACTTCCTCTTGCAATAAGCCATGAAGTTCGTCTCGACACGCCTTCAGTCGGTCCTCATCCCGTTCTGTAGCATCTACAACCCAGATGAGAGCGTCGGTCTTCTCGAAGTAATTGCGCCAGTACGATCGAAGAGTCTTTTGGCCTCCCACATCCCCTAGGAGCCATGGGTAAGGTTACATCTCTAAGGAACGGGATTGGAAACCAACAGATATTGAGTTTATACCTTGGCAGGAGTCAGTATGAAAACCCATAAGACTAACGCCGGATGCAGTACGTACCCTTCATATTCGATGGTCTTGATCAGAAATCCTAGAGTCGGGCTGACATCGTTGACATTCTCGCCCATGATCTTTTTGACAATAGTTGTTTTTCCCGCATTGTCGAGGCCGCTACAGAATTGGTCATCAGGGGAAACGTACTTGTACAAGCGACTTACAGCATCAAGATTCTCATCTCCTTGTCCTTCAGCCTGGCCTTTCTCAGGATTGACAACATGTTGTTGTTTGGCGGAAGCTGCAATTTGGGTGCAAATCTTAGACAGAGGAAGGGACTATCTCTCTGCACGTGCAATTCTCGTATCACGTGCGCGTAGTCTCCTTGCCCGTCAACCTTTGGAAACCTAGAGCCGGTACGTCTAGATGTTTTCAGGTTGATTTGGTTGCGTCCGTTGCGTCCATAAGCCTTTTACTCGGACTAGGCAAGATCAAGAGAGGGCCTCGGACGCTGAGGCGAGCATTCCTCTCTGGAGCGCAAAGCCTTCGTCTTCTTGTTCGCAGGATGGACATCCACGTCGGTAGCAAGTTCGAGGGAGATATGTCAAGTGGCATGAATGAAGCAGTGACAATGGAACAATTCGAGGATGTGCTCGTAGGACACCCACATCCTCGCTGAGTCCTCGTTACCTATATCAAATGTTCTATAGAAGACAAGACCAAACACTGCGGAGGGGAGCAAATGTCACCTTTAATTTCCAGCCAGCTACCAGTAAGTACTCGTAAGAACAAAGGAACTGCTCGGCGCGGATGATTGCCGGCGCATAATAGTAAAATATCCTCGATACTTGCGGTATCCCTGTCTGTGCGGTATATACGCTGCCTTCTCCCTCGTCGCGTCTCCTTGGCCCTTTCAACCTCTTGATCAAAATATTACCACAATACTTGTCACCCTTCTGCCAACTGTTGCAGCTTTGCAACTGTTATAACCTTGTTGATTCCTTTGATCTCGTACCTTGAAGTTGTCCCCCTTGACTTGAGTTTGTGGTTCCAATTCCCAGCGACCAGAACCGCGATCAGTATCGATCTGAAGGAAATGTCCAAGATGGGCGGCTCCGCGCCATCTTTCGCGCGTGGTTCGAAGCCAACGGGAAAGAAACCCTACGTGCCATTAGATCCGTACTGGCTCCATGACCCCTAAATTGACGGTAACTAACGGTGATCACAGTTTTGCGCAGGTCCATGACCCCGATAGAGATTTCCGCAATAAGGTCGTGTCGGACTTCCTTTGGAAGAAGGCGAAGACGGGCAACAAGGACATGTCATGCTCCAAGCACGCTCCTGAGTGGATGAAGGATGGCCTGGGTATTCCCTTCATACCTCCAAATATGACGGACAAGGAGAGAAACGAGTTCTACCGTCGCCGACCAGATCCAAAACCAAGCTCGCCATCGTCAGTAGCTTCCGCAAACAGTGCCAATCCTTCCCCACTACAACAGACTATCTCATCCTCCAACTCATCTTCATTTAGCAAAGCAGAGGTCGAACCAAGCTTGACAGCTGCACTTGCTAAGGCTAGACTTGGAGGAAAAGGCCTCCACGCGTCTAGATGGGCCGTCAATACAACTGCTCCAAGTCAGTATCATGTCACCGTAGCATCATATCACGCTAACACTTAGACAGAGCCAACGTACAGAAGATCCGCAGGACCTAACCAGCCAATCGCAATCACAATCCGCTCCCCTCACGAGAGTGGCCCTGCTCCGGAAGACCAAAGTTCCCCTTTGACTTCTCGACCAACCACTCCTAATATTCCTAGCCCACCTCCTACGAAGCACCAGCTTCTTTCTCAATCGTCGCACACGGCCACCCATAAGCAAGGAAAATCTGAATCTGGTGTTGTCAGCGAGGTCCAAAAGACGACTGAGCAAAGCATCGACAACGAACGCGCCTTATACGAGTCATACCTTGTTCAAAAGGAGAAGACTCTCCCTCATTTCTGGTACACACTTCCTGGCTATCGAGTAGAATCACCCAAGAGTGCAAAGCCACCTAAGAGTGCAGAACCACGTGAAACCGAGATTGTCGGTGGGGTCCAAAAGACAATTGAGGAAACCATTGCAATTCAGCACCTGGATGCTTCTTCCGAGCAAAAAGAGGGCCTAGCCTTATCTTCTGACGAGTCTCCTAGCCAAGCTAGCCCAAATCCCACGTACGAATCATACCTTCTTCTAAAGGAGAAGACTCTTCCCCACTTCTGGCATACACTTCCTGGCTTTAAAGCATCACCACCCAAGAGTGAAATTATTCCCGAGGTCCAAAAGACGATTGAGCAAATCACCACGCTTCAGCATCACCCAAACGCTTCCGAGCGGAAGGTTAACCACTCTGTGTCTTCCAAAGGATCCGTTAGCCAAGCCAGCGAATACTCCTCATACCTTGAGTTGAAGAAGGATACTGCCCCTCACTTCTGGTACAAGCGTCCTGGTTACCCTGGCAGTCAGGCAACAACCTCCTCTGATATTCATCGCCGGATGGACACCAAGTCCGAGTGCAAGCTTACACTTCAACATCACCCGAACTCTTCTGAGCAGAAGGCGATTCACACTGTGGCTTCCAAAGCATCCGTTAGCCAAGCTGATATTGACCACGAGGTCGAAATCAAATCCGAGGACAAGGCTACAAATCAGCATTGCGCAGAGGTTTCTGAGCAGAAACAAGAGCTGACCTCTTTTGAACGTTCCTGCCAAACTAGCGTCCACTCCCCATACCTTCTTCTGAAGAAGGATACTGCTCCTCACTTCTTGCACACGCTCCCCGGTTATCACGCATATTCCAAAGCTGATATCCCACGCCCTCGTAACGCAAAATCTGAGCCAAAGCTTAGTGTTCGGCAACACCCAAAGATCTCGGAGCACATGAAAGAGCTGACCTTTTCTACTGAAGAGTCCTCCAGTCAAGCTAGCAATATTACCCCAACCACATCTTCCAAGAAGCCTCTCTCATCTCACGCATCCGAAGCCACTCTCTCCAACCAAACCCAACCCAGCTCTGAGCGATCTGTCACCGCAAGACCACGCAGAGATACAGCTGAGCCGGAGCCCACTATCAACGTTAAAGTTGAGGTTCCCAGCCAAACTACCGACAACATGCCCACCACAACACGCCTTCAAGACAATGTGGCCATCGCTGAGGCAAAGTCAGATTACGTGCTTCCTCACATGAGGCAATCGTATCTTGCTATGCGAAAGACTGCGTCTGCCACAGCAAATCCTTCTCCCATTGAAGCTGAGAAGATCACTATCATATCGAAGCTTGCCCAAGGTGAAGCTGAGAAAATGGGATCAGCAGACAGATCAACAGCCACAACAAAGTGTGCTCACATTGAAGTTGAGAAGGTCACACCCACCAAGGTGCCTAACGACTCCGGTCTCGCATCGAGCGATGATTTTATGGCAGCTGCACTGAAGATGCAAACTAAGAGCCAACCTCGAAGGACGTCAGGTCCAGCAAAGGCAGCGACTGCACCGCGAAGGGACCCACTTGCCTTGAATTGTATTTTGCCAGGCACAAATGACGACTTCCATGCAGTTACCAGGAGAAAGCAGCAAAACATCCTGCAAAAGGGCAAGGCCAAAGTCTACACCCTCCAAGAAAATCTAGCTTCTGCAGCCAAGCCTGCTTCAAACAGCAATTCTGCGAAGTCTACTTCGAAGTCCAAAGTTTACACTCTCCAAGAAGTCAAGACTACTAGAGTCAAGCCTGTTTTAGATGGCAGTTCTGCGAAGTCTAACACGAAGCCCAAGGAGGCTCAGAGCCCCATTGTGAAGTCCAAGGATTTCGCCCTCCAAGAAGATAAGACTCTGGTAGTTAAGCCTGCTTCAGATTCTAATTCTGCGAAGTCCAATACGAAGTCTAATGAGGTTCAGAACCCCATTGCTGAATTGATGTTGGAGCAACTTTCAGCCCAACGTGGTCTAGCCAGTCCAAGCAGCCCTTCGACTAAAAGCGCATTGGCAGTTGTCTCGGGACTTCCCACTCCTCCCTCCAGAAGTGGCCAGAAGGATATCTTCAATACTAGTGAGAATAGTGTCACTGGTCAAACGGAAATAAAGCAGCCAAAAGAAGGAGTAAGAGCACAGCAAGGTGTTCCGGCCACGCAAGAGCTACTTGATTGGGACGGCACAATGGTTCCACCACCTTGTGACTGGGAGAATGACCGCACGAAATTTGACACCAGCTCTTTCACAAATGATTATGTCATGGAATGGAATGCCGTTGTTCGCTCAAATGGACCCACTCCACGAGTTGACACTTCAGATCCAGAGTTCACCTCTCCTACTTGCGGAGACGTTGACTATGATCATGGTGAGCTCCTCCGCTGCTGGAACCACAATTATATCACAAAACCAGGTAAGGCACGCCAATTTCCTTGTTGTATGACAACGTCGAAGAAACTGGAAGAAGACCTTGAGCTCTCACTTTCCGGCCAATTCCAGGAAGGGTTTTGTTTTCCGATCACAAATGAACCCAGCGTTTCAAACGCACATTGATTTTGCCTTCCTTATCGATCGTCACTACGAGGTATCGAAACGACACTAACGATTCTAGATAAAGATTTCTCCGATGACAACGAAAAGAGAGAGAATCAGACATCTGGGTCGGTAATGGAAATGGCTATTCGTCGAAAGAGGGGGCAGGAGGCCAGAGAAAAGCAGTTAAAGGAAGCTTACAGGAGACGTGAGCTCGAGATTGCAGCTCTAGAACCGGAACTAAATGCCTTTGCTCCGAAGATCGACATGTATCTTCGTCCAGCCACAATTCGGGACAAGGAGCAAATTGCTCGAATCTACAATCACTATGTCGAGGCCACCCACATCACAGAAGATATATGCCCCATCGACCCGGAAACTGCTGCCTGGATGGTCTACAATACTCACGAAGCTGGCGTGCCATTCATTGTTGCTGTGCGAGGAAATCCACCAACCATGCAAGATGCCCAAGGTCGCGCAGGATCATCCCAGAATTATGTCATGCCCGCCCATGAAAACATCATTGGCTTTACCTTTGCCGAGGACTGCAGTAAAGGATGGAATGGAAGTCGTGGAGGACGTTCTCGCACCACTGCCAATCTCCAAATTTATGTCGATCACCGTTTCACTCGCATGGGAGTTGGTCGTAACATGTTGGATCGGATGATGTATTCATTGAATCCAACCACATACTCCTTTGAGAATACCTGTGACTGGATCGACCCCAACAGCAGCTGCATCTACAATGGAGGACTAGGTACATGGCACCAATTGATGATCCAGCTCTCTATCTTGAAGGAAAGGGATCCAAACTATGACGGTGTCGTGAGATTCCTGGCCAGCAAGTTTTTCTTCATGGAACAGGCACGTTTGGCTTCGGTTGGCAGAACATCGCCTTATCGCGAAACACCATCACAGTGGCTCGATCTGGTCTTCTTTCAGACCGAAGCTACACACGGGAAAGTGGTTGCACCGGATTACTGAGAACCTTTAGCAAGGTTTCTCTTCGCCAAACAGAAGTGCGGCGAGGAATCATTTGACACGATTGAAATGCAGCAGACCAGCGGAGGCATTCTTCTGTGGCACCATCACTACTGATATGTGTCATACTTTCATCGAATTGCATGTTCCTGTTTTCACCATAAGATCACATTCAGGAGGCATGACCTCTTCAGTATTTGTGACAGCATTTCGTCTCTTTATCGGCATTTCGAACAATCTCCACTCACAATCAGGAGCTTGCCTTCATCAAATTTCAACTGCAGGGTTTTCTAGTTTCATATGTACTATGCCAAGGACAGTGGTCAACACCTCTCGCTTTTGCGTGAATGTTGATCAAGTTCTTAGGGCTCGATCGGCAGGAGCGTTCCTCCGTCTTACCATTCTTCGTTGGGAGTTTCTCAATTTCAAGTTGCAGCGAAGGATTGTATGATTAGATTTTCAATAAAAGTGTTTTAATCAAAACGGTGACTGATGTTTCAATTGATTTGCAAGGCCTAACTAGTAACTTACTAGCAGCATCAGTAGCATAGAATAAGGCTGAAAACCATATTCTGACATTCTGTACAAGGTCACTTCCGCCTTCTCCTTCGGGTTTAAATGGTTTTGGTTTGACTGTTGCATGTACGGACGGACCACACTCGATGAAATCATTACAAGATGGTCGGCGTGCTAAAGCGAAGAATTCCGTATAATAACATAAGGTTATGGCACGAAGTTAGATTAGCCATTCTCGGCAGCCTGTGTACTGCACATATTGTTGATATCTTCAAATACTAGAGGGAATTGACTTACTGTAATACTCGGGATAAGCAAAACGGCTTCCCAAGTAAAATGGCTTGTTTCGGTGATAGCTTCGGATATAATTTTATGCTAGAATCACTATACTAAAATCATACTAAATTCTAACATTTATAAAGTTCGACTCTTCCGTGATAGTAAGATTGTTACTATAAATTATATACGTATTATATCTAAAGCTATCGCTAAAATAAGAAGCCGTTTCTGTTTTACTTAACCCGAGTATTACTGTCTGATTTTTATTATATCGACTCCTTCGTTGCCGTGTACTTTCATTCGGGGAGAGAGTAAAAATCAAAAAGTAAAAAGATCAGACCTTTCGGCCCTACGTCTTATTGGCCTCTTACCTAGGGCCACAGGTCGGGAACCTAGTTGGATAGGGGTCCCTCCGTTCCCTGGCGGTCGGATGACGATAGGCTGCTGTAGCGTACTATCCGCCGGGGTAATCCGATTTATATGCCGATTAGCTATTCTGATTGGAGAAAATGGTAAGCGAAACAATTTATATAGTCATATAAGCGCGGCTTAGTATAGTAGTAAGAACTCCGAGCTACTACATATAAAATCTAATAACTCTAGGCGATAGACTATAATAGGAGCTAGGACTTTTTTTTAATATACTCAGTTTGCCTCGTGAATTAGCTTTGTTAAAACGGCTTCCTAAGTAAAATCGCTTGTTTCGGCGATAGCCTCGGATATAATACTCTTATAGATTATAGTAACAATCTTAATATCACCGAATAGTCGAACTTTATAGGATTCTATCAATTTTAATTATTCCTTACTAAATGTTAGAATCTAGTATAATTTTAGGGAGAGCGACGACTGAACACCTGTACGCGGTGCCCTCTACGAACCTGGAATTGAGCTTTACCTGAGGCTATTGCAATACTATTCCAGAGCTAAG